>JADRCH010000098.1:1242331-1330984 GCA_019843965.1 Rhynchomys soricoides | reverse complement strand
GTGTGTGTGTGTGTGTGTGTGTGTGGCTGCACACATGCCATGGTGCACATGTGGAGGTCACAGCATAACACTTTCCTCTGCTCCCACCATGTAGGTCCTGAGGACCAATCTTAGGGTGTCAACCTTGGTGGCAAACATCTTTACCCACTGAGCCATCCCGCTAGCCCTCAACTCCCTTTCTCTTGGAGATTTTCTCTGTACTCCTGAGGCAGAGCATGGAGCAGGCTTGAATGAGAGTGTATGAGATCCAGTCTGGAGGCCCCAGCTCCTACTTTGCCATGATTGGTTATCAGGATGAACTGTGGAGAATTCTAGAAGACCTCAGGATAGGCTTTGAAGATTAGAAATTTGTTATGCACTTTGGACAGCAAGAGTAATGTGACACAGAGAAAGCAGAGAGGTGGGGAGGGGTGAAACCCAGAGCAGGGGGTCTATCTATGAGCTCCACCTGAGAGGAATATCAGACCCTGGTCTAAGGCGGGGAACAGGCGTGTTTGGGGGGCGGGGGGTGGGGTAGAAGGAAGTGTTTGAAAAACGCTGCTTCTGGGGCTGGAATCTGATTCTGATCTCACTAGCGAAGCTCATCAGTTGTACTCACCATGCCTGCCTCAGGCGGGGACAGAGTTGGCTAGTGATTATCTCTGTCACCCCGGGAAGAGGATGATGTCTCCTGATAATGACCTACATTGCTGCCATGGAAACTTAAGGTGGCAGTCACTCTGTCAGTGAAGGTCACACTGCTTTGCATGCTGGGTACTCTCTGGGTGTTATCTCTATTTCACTGGGCATCCCTGAAAGATGGATATTTTTATTTGAATTTTATAGCTCTGAACTGGGCAACAATGCTAAGGACACATGGTTTATAGGGTGAAAGAAGGAAGGCCTGAGCCCAGCCCACGCTGAGTGGCAAGACATTTTGCTTCCTTCCCACGCGCCTTTTATAGCTGTCTCCTCTCCCAGATGAGGAAACAGTTCCAGAGAGGCAAAAAGAACTTACCTAAGGTCACTTGGTTATTCAGACAACTCATTTCAGCAGACTGTTCACTCTGTTGTGGGCATGGGACAAAGGTTTGACATATCATGGCCTTTATGGTATATAATAAATGCCAGATCTGGGCTATCTGGCTTCAGAGCTTTTATTTGCCTGGTTCTGCTTCCAGGAGAAACGATCCAGTCAGAAATGATCAGTGGAGGAAAAGGAAGGTTGGCCGAGACGTACCCAAGTCAGAATTTATGAGGTGAAGCTGCTTCAAGCCACCCGTCCTCCTGAATGCAATTCTGTCCTTTCTTTAGTGCTAAATGGAGTCTGTTCAGTGAGGACTAGGAATGTGTGGCCTGTTGTAACTGGCATTCAAGTGAAGGGCACTAGTCAGAGTTGAGATCAATGAAGAGATAAGTCCCTAAGATGCTGGGCTCTTGAGGTCAAATGAGAAGGCAGGCTGCCTTTCTGGGATCTTTCTTTTCAAGGAAGTTGATGGAGGATGTGTCAAGCTGCACTCCTAACATTCCAACCGCAGTGGCCAACTATCTGCAGCCCATGAATGTCCCATAGCTGGAGGTGAGGGGGCGAGGGAAGGGCCCTCGTAGCCCACGAACCATCCTGGAGACAAGGCAGCCTACTCTGTAAACACGGCAGACATTCCTGGGGAAAGAAAGCTAATTCCCCAGATGGTATCCTAAACCCTGAGAGCCCTGCCATCCCGACTGCCTCTCTTCTCAAACACCATAAACTCCCGGGACTGTTGTTAAGGGCAGTGGAGGCTGATGACAGCCATTTCATCAGAAGCACAGTTTATTTTGTACTGGTGCTCCCAGGAGAATCATCTCACTGAGGAGCAGAATGAGAATCCAAATGAACGAATCAAGGTGGATAAAGCAGATGGTCGTTCGAAGCGGCTTTGCTGATAACAACTCTGAAGTTCGCACAGGGCAAAGTCTTCTGCAACTACAAACGCTGCCTTCACTCTTTCCTCAAAGGCATCAGGGATCTTAGTTTACTCTCAATCTGCCTCCTCCACTTATTGGGCACGTGAGACCCCCAGCTTTGCATATTCCATGCAGCGTGGTTCAGACAGCTATAATCTAGCACTAAAATAAACAAACAAAAACACAAACAAACAAACAGACAAACCTCATAGGGGCTTCTGTGAGCTCTTTTGCAAACCAACTCATTCATATGCTAAGTGGTCACGGGCTCTGATCCTCTGATTAACTTGGAATACTTTGAATTTGAAGGAAATGAATTCTGGAGGGCACTCATGATTTTTCCCAAGGTCGCACAGCCAGTAAGCCACAGGGCAAGGATCAAACTCAAGTAGGTGGTACGTTGGATCTCCTGTGCTTACGGAGCCTATAACAGGTGCTCTTTATGTTGAATGGGAATCTGCTCTAGTTTGAGTGTAGATGTTACCATTCTCCCCTCGTGGCAGTGCATGACACGTCTGTTTATTTTCATTCCACACATTTGTCAGCATGGCAGATGCTGGGAGACATTTGTGCTCTCTACATTTGTTTTGAAAGGTACACATTTCTAACTTTGTCCTGTGGGTGAGTTACCAGTAGGAAAATGATGCTTGCTGCTGTCACCTGCCTCCTAATTCAGAGCACAGATGGGTAGGAAGGATTGGATCCATGCCTGTAATAGCTGCCTGCTCTGGATGATGAGACAGGAAAATCACTGGTTTCGGTCAAAACTGGACAAATTAGTGAGGTTCCGTCTCAAAAATAAAAGAATCAAGAAGAGAGCTCAGTGGTAGAGCGTTTGCTTAGCACACACAAGACTCTAGGTCCAATGGCAAACAAACAAACAAACAGGCCAAGAAGAGCAGGCTGTGTTTCCACACTTTATGGCGGCGGTTGATGTCAATACTTGCTTCTCACTATAAGCGACTACTTTACTCTCACAATGTTTGAAGACATAGCATCAGAAACTAAGGATGTGATTTTAAAAGGTGACTAAAGTAGCTGCGTGTCAGAAATAGCTTTGCTGAGGACTCAGGCCAGACTGTGCAAATTAAATAAGGCAAATACAAAAGATATCAACAGCAAAAGAGAAAACAGAAGGAGTAGACATCCTCAACGGGAGGATGGCTCAGTGAACAGTGGCAGAATGGCTATCCGGTTAACAGAATGCTATGCAGATACTTCAGGGAAAAAACGCGCTAAAACAATAATGATATACAACTTTAACTGTAGTGTGCTCCTGGTTTCCTAAGAAGGAAGACTGGAGGAAAGCAAGCCAGCACCAGTAGCAGTGATCTTAACTGATAGGATATGGCCTACGCAGCTGCCTGAATGTACACATTGTTAGCATTCTGTCTAAACTCCACCCCACAGTTGCCTGGCAACAGCCAGGTGGGCCTGGCCCACTATAAAAGGGGCTGCTTGCCCCTTCTCTCTCTTATCTCTTACTTCTCCCCATTCCCTTCCCCCCCTCTCACCACGTGGTCATGGCTGGCCTCCATCTCTCTACTTCTCTACTCTCTCTCTCTCTCTCTCTCTCTCTCTCTCTCTCTGCCTTTCTCTGCCTCTACTACCCTCTTAACTCCCCTCCCCATGCCCTGAATAAACTCTATTCTATACTATACCTTCCCGTGTGGCTGGTCCCTCAGGGGGAAGGGATGCCTTGGCATGGGCCCGCTGAGGCACACCCTTCCCCCACACCTACCTCCCCCTACATCCATATATATCTTTACATTTTTATAAACACATCACACATAATTTGTCTTTCTATTTCCCAATTCCATAATGAGCAGTTGTTTTGAAAATTAATGCAAAAATATGGCACTCATAAAGAGGCACAAGGAACTCCTCATTGGCCTAAAGAGCAATTAATGCTCTTTAAAATATTTTATTTATGTAATTAAGCATTATTGGGGGGGTGTCAAAGTGCCATCTCAGCATCTAGCACTCATCTCTTTCAGTTACCGTACGAAATAGAAAGCAGCGGCAGTGGCTGCAGCGCTGGCGGGAGTAAGGGAGTACCTGGTGTATCCAAGCCAGGGTGTCCCCCTGAGAGACAGACCTGATATAAGGAAGTTTATTGTGGGGGAAGGGAAGGGAAGGGAGCAGGGACCTGGTAAGGGGGTAGAGACCGAGAAAGGGGGAGAGAGAGGGAGAGGGAGAAAGAGAGGGAGGGGGAGAGAGAGAGGGTGGGGGAGAGGGAGGGGGAGAGACTTTCTGGGAAGGGGGGGCCAGTTAGAGAGAAAGAGAAGGGAAAGGTGGGGTAGTGAGCAGCCATCTTCATTCTCTTTACAAGCAGTGACACCTGGCCTGCCCTTGGCGGGCAATGGCGGCAGGTGATGCTGTGAGCTGTTGCTAGGCCTCTGCTGGGAGGATCCTAGCAGAACTGTTCGTAGGCCAGCAGTTCCTATCTAGATTTGACAGGGTTCGAAGAAAAAAACATGAACAATAGACTAAAGCTGGTCTTTAGGAATTGCCTGGGCCCAAGCTACAAATTGGACGTGCTGATATGATCTTAAAAAGCAAAGCCAAACCCAAACCAGAACAACAACAAAACCCCAAACAAACAGAAATACCTCAAACAAACCAAACTACCCAACACACTCTTTAACATGTCACCCGGGAAGCAGGACAATGAGAAAGTGACCTCAAGGAAAAAGGCTTCACTAGTTGAGGGAAGTTAGCTGTCCCCAGCATTCCAGAACAGGGCAGGTGGCCAGAGGAATGCTTGTGGTCTAAAATACCAGTGGGTGATCTGGGGACAAACGAACCTCGTGGACACAGTTTCCAAAGTTAGGTCTTTGATAGCACTGCCACTGACTTCCTCTCGGACAGCTGCTGGCACCCTTTCTGAGGGACAGTAGGGGAAGGGTGGGAGGAGAGTGTCCTAGAGTTGTCCTGCTTACCTCTCAGCAGCAATGGCAGGGAGCTAAGCCCTTGGTGAGCAAATGGCTCTGAAATGTCAAGTTCTCTGCTCCCTTCTCAGGCTGTTCCCTGCATGGCAGATTTAGCAACTCACATCAGGACTTGGTGAGAATAAAAGATTGTGGGATTTATGATGTGCAACGAGTCTTTTGTTATCTTAGAGAACACACCAAGATCTGGCCAAGATCATTGAGGCAGCAAGGCAGGTTTAAAACCAAGGGATCTTCAGCCTAGAGCAAGAACTGGTGGCTGCTGAGTCCCAAACCTCCCCATGGTATCTTGTCAAAGACATGGTCCATGGATCTACTCAGGGTGTGCTGTGTGCCAGCCTGCGCAGAAACTTTGATATGCTATTCCATCTGCTAGGGGAAGATGCTGTTTTATTTTAATTAGATTGACTATTATTTTAATTTGATTGACTGCTTCACAAGGATTGAACATCAGATATCCTACATATGAGATATTTACATTGCAATTCATAACACTAGCAAAGTTACAGTTATTAAGTAGCATTTAAAATAATTTTATGGTTGGGGTCACCACAACATGAGGAATTGTATTAAAGGGTCACAGCATTAGGAAGGTTGAGAATCACTGCTCTAAATCCTTGTGCTGAGAGTCTCACCTTCAGGATTTTAGTATCTGTCCCTTATTCTGGTGTCTAGTAAGAAAGGGCAACTGGCTCATGCCGTTAATTCCAGCATTCAGGAAGAGGCAGGAAGATCTCTGTAAATTCAAGGACAATCTGGTGTACTAGCAAATTCTAAGCCATCAGAGCTATACAAGGAGACCCTGTCTAAAAAACAAAATAAAACAAAATCAAAACAACGGCCACCAAAACAAAACCAGTATGTGTGTGTTCTGTCTTGACCACAGACTTCCAGCCCCAGGGGCTGTGAGAGTGTGTATTTCTGTGACTTAAGTCACTAGGCTATGGCAACCTTAGAATACACTGTCCTACCTGTAGGCTTGTTGGCAAGGCACGGGCTTCAAGTGACAAAGAGAAAACACCGGCCAGGAGTGGTGAAATAGCTTGGCCCAGGGGTAACAGTTAATAAGTCTGAGAAGCAAGATCATTTAAGTGAATGTGCTTGGCAAATCGCAAATGCTTGTTGAATGAACATGATGTGCCTTGTTTTTGCTGTGGCATTTGTTAGTCCCTTCATAGAGAGCTGCAGACAACCCTGGCCCTCAGAGAGAACATCCTGCCATGCTTTGCTCTCCAATCCCAGAACCTTATCTTCCAGCTAGAAAAAGGTGGGTTTTTTGTTTTTGTTTGTTTTTTTTTTGAGGCAGGATTTTTCTCAGTAGCCTTGCCTGTCCTGAAACTCACTCTATAAACCATGCTGACCTCCAACTCAGGGATCTGGCTGCCTTTGCCTCCTGAGTGTTGGAATTAAAGGTGAGTACCACCACTGCCCAGCTTTGAGAATGTTTTTTTGTTTTGTTTTGTTTTTATCTAATAGGACACTGTGGGGCTGAAACCAGGGCAGCAAACAAATATGCTTATTTCCACTTACCTCAAGGATGGGTAGGATGGTCAGCAAAGAACCAAGTCTCTCCCAGCCTTTAAATGCTAGGTTATGCATCCTGGATGATCCTGGTAACTCTGCTCTCAGGTTCCAGGTGGAATCACGGTGAGCGTCCCTGCTTGCTTACAGGCAGTCTGATGCCATTCAATGCTACCAACCATTCCTTATCTACTTTCAGCTTTCCTACACTCTGTCTTCATCCTCCCTAATGGTGACTCATTCCTTAGATGGTGGCTCAGTCACCCCTTCCCTGGGAAGGTGTTCTCAGTTTGGACCAGCTTCCCCCATTACAGGATAGGTTAGCTTCATGGGAGCCACTTCATTCCCAGCCCCAACCACTGTTCTGTACTTGGTGAGCTCTCAGCTCATATTGGGCATAAATACTGATAATATGCTCTTTTTAATTTTGAAAAATGCCTTAATTAATTAATTAAATTAACTAATTGTGTGCATGTGTGTGTGGAAGCCCCGTGGAAGCTAGAGGTGACTGGTTTCTATGGAGCTGGGGTCACACATGGTTGTCAGCTGCCCAACATAGTGCCAAGAATCAAACTCAGAGCCTCTGGAGGAGGAGCACACTCAGTCTTAAGGGCTGACCCACCTCTCAGCACAGGGATGAGCCCTCTGATTGACTGCACTGCCGCTTGCTTTTACCTCACAACGTGTACCACAAGTTTAAATCATACAGTTGGTTAGGATCTGCCAGCCCATCCCTGACCAGCTAAACTCATCCCCTGGTTTTGACTGACAGTGCATTCCCAGTATTTGCATTTATGAGTGGAGTAAATGATAGCAAAAGAGATGTCGAGACCAGACCGTTTGAGTTCCTACAGAGGAAGAGATACCCAAGTGCATGTCCAGCCTTGGGAAAGCCTTCCTCCTCCCTGCCATCCATTGCTGTCTTCAATCAGCATCTTGACCTAGGCGGTGAGCTTATCAGATTGTGAGTGTCTTGGTCTCTGTGTGGTCACAGTCCAGGTGAATGGAAGGCGTTCAAGCCAGTAATGATAGTTTGATGTCCTTAGGGCTGAAATCAGGGGAGGAGACAGGTCCATGCGTGGACACAGTGGGCTGTGGTGAAACCCAGTTAAAAGTAGACGGGAGGTAACTTTGAGACTGAGTAGAGACCTTAAAGGAGAAAGTGGGGGAGGGGCAGCAACCTAGAATGCAAAAGGAGGAGGCTCAGGGACACAGCCGTTTAGCTGGTTGTCTGAGGGCTCTGCAGCGTAGGAAAGGAGCCTGAGGCTGGGAGGTGCACTTAGAAGGTGGAGTAGGCCTCCAGGGAGACCTGCAGACTCTCCCTAGACCTCCGTGAAAGGAGGGGCAGGACAGGTTGTCATTCTTATCAAGCTAAGCTTTTGTCCGCAGCCTGGGCCCAGCTCCTTTGATCCGCAGCACGGCCATTGTTTGTCCCCCCAGCGGCCTCTCTACTTGGATGGGAAAATGTGGGCTTTGTTCTGAGACTTTTATCCAAGTATTGCTCTAGTGGGGACAGGCGGGGGGAGGAGGGGTCCGTGGAGGAGCCAGGGGACTCAGCAAAGGACAAGGGCAGTCCCTGTCTCCATCCTGCTGCCTTGCGTGGGTTGCACAAAGCTCTCGGAACCCTCGTACTTGGCACAGGGCAGGCTATGTTGGGGGTGGGGAAGGAGTTATGGGCAGACACATTCCACTTCTTTATTTTGCCTTTGTCAACAGTGTTCCCAGCCTGAAGCTAAAATAAATCAAAGACCGTGAGACCCAATGATAACCTGGGTTCAAATCTTAGCTCAACCACTCATAGAGTTGCCTTGGTAAGCGCATTTTGCGCTTTAGAGTCTTGCACAAGGCAATCCAGAAAACGGTCATCTTTTCCACACCAAAAGTCTTGAGGTGGATTATTTCATGCATGCATGCATTCATTCATTCTTTCATCACCTGTTCATTCAACATTCACCTATCAAGTGCCTTCTCTGTGTCAGGCAATGTGTGAAAGGGTGCTAAGGACCTATTACAAAATTACATACTTGACTGTAACCGCTCCTTCCCCATGAAATTTACCAGGGAAGAAAGACACTAAATACCTCCGTGGGGCTGGGAATGCAACTCAGTGATAGAGTGCTTGAGCATCAGACAAGTGTGATGCTCAAGACTGAGGGGGGAAGCCGGCAGTGGTGGCTCACGCCTTTAATCCCAGCACTTGGGAGGCAGAGACAGGCGGATTTCTGAGTTCAAGGTCAGCCTGGTCTACAGAGGGAGTTCCAGGACAGCCAGGGCTACAGAGAAACCCCCGTCTCGGGGAAAAAAAAAATAGACTGGGGGGTTGAAGAAATGCAGATTGCAAGAGGCAGGACCTCACTGAATCTTCAAAGGAGTCAAGGAGGGGCCCCAGGAAACTGGCACTCATAATGACATTTGTAACCCCTGCCTATTAGGAGCTGGAGAGGCTGCAAATGTTAGTTTCTGCTCCCTTGACCTGGTCAGAATTCTCACTAAGGCCTGCTGGGTTGCACTAAGGTGTGAAGCCCCTCCCTCTCCCCAGGGAACTTAATTGGGAGAAATGGAAGCAGGAACTGGCTTCTGGGGACTTGAAAATTGGTGAAGACACAAGGGAATAAACCTGGGAGTAGAGGTGACACTTTCCCTACTTCTGACTGAGCAGTTCTGGGGAGAGCTCTTGGCAGGCTTACAGGCCCTAGGAGAAAAGAGGAAGTTGCCTTGCCTCGATTTTCTAAAGGGAAAGCAGATAGGTTTGCATTTTGTGGGAGGCAGAGCCATAAGAATGAAGGGCTCTCAAAAATAAATAAAAAAAAAAAAGGGAAGAAAAAGCAGAGTAGGGCCAACTGGGGTTCCACAAGCCCAGCTGGGTTGGCGGGGCTATTGTATCTGGTTCTGTCTATTTACAGAGAATACTGAAAGTATCAGGGTTGGCCTTTGCCCTATCTCATGGTGTGTGTGTGAGTGTGTGAGTGTGTGTGTGTGTGTGTGTGTGTGTGTGTGTGCTTTTACCCCTATTTTGCAGATGACAAAGTGAAGTTTCAGAGAAGCCAAGTGATTTACATGAGGTCACAGAGCCAGGAATAGGTGAAGGTGTGCTTTGTAGCCAATCTCTTGAGATTTTAAACCCATATTCTTCCCATTGTATGATGCCACCAGGTTATTTTTGAACAATATTTTCCTCTGGCTTGTCTACACATACAAAGTTTCTCTTTTCTCTAGTATACTTTACCAGATACATGGGACTACCCTTTCTCTGTGTGTATATAGAGCCTGCCCACTGAGGTAGATAGTTTTTGGAGTTGAGGATGGGGTGATCTGAGTCCCTTCATGTCACACAGCAGGGACACCTGGAGCTGGTGTGCCTCCTACCATTGTCTTGAGTCCCAGGTGGGCTCCTTAGGTAACCTCTGATCTTAAGTTAAAATCCCAAACGCAAAGTTTGTTTTCGTAAGAAGCACAGAGTCTTCCCTTTGTTTTTGACTTTTGATAAAGCCAGCAGCCCAAAAATCCCCTTTCCTGAGGCCCTTCCTTTGGAGAAGGGTGATTGGTCATGTCTTTTTTCAAAACTGTAGCTTCCACAGAGAATCCTGTATATACTATAAAACACGTGTGATTATTGCTGGAGCACCCCAGCCTGTTCCCAGCACAGCGAGGAGCACATTCCGAGGAGCACCTTCCTCAGGATCCTCTAGCAGAGGTGGGAGCATGCACCCTGAGAGAGGGCCTATGGACCACCACCTCCTCTAGGCAGAGCTGGGCCCTGGGATTCTCTGCAATTTTTTTCTTTTACTTAAACCTTTGTCAACCTTCATTTTTCACTCTTGCAAAGAACGAATGAGCCCATATTCAAACTCAGGAGGGTTTGGGGTGAGCCCTGAAACACACAGCATTGGCTCCACTTTTCAGTCTGGTAAATTAAAGAATTGAATAATTGGTAAATCATCCTACCTCCCAACTCTACTCAACAGGTGCAATATAATCTGTGCTGGAGGAAAGAATACATCTATCAGCCTGGCAGTGGCGGTGCACTCCTTTAATCCCAGCACTTGGGAGGCAGAGACAGGCGGATTTCTGAGTTTGAGGCCAGCCTGGTCTACAGAGTGAGTTCCAGGACAGCCAGGGCTACAGAGAGAAACCCTGTCTCAGAAAAAACAATAACAACAACAACAACAACAACAACAACAAAAAACAAAAAAACAAACAAAGAAAGAAAGAAGAATACATCTATCATGATGGGAGGCCCTCACAATGGGTGTATTTCTGGAGAATTCTGGAGCTAAAGGAAACACTTTGCCACCCATCCTTTGTAGTCTAAGGACATGGTATTGTCTGGTCCTGTGGTCCTTGAACTTGAAAGTGCATTAACATTATGTAGAAGGCTTGTTCAAGCCCAGATTGCTAGCCTCACCCTCTGGGTATCTGATTCCAGTGAGCCAGGCAACATCAGATGCATAGTAGCAATGAAGAAATATTGTGGACCCAATGTGTTGATGATGGCATTTGTTGATCATCTGTTAGGAGCTGGTGTGTGGCGAAGCAGTAAAAATAGCATGGATTTGTGAGTCATCATGTGGGCGCTGGGAATTGAACTCAAGACCTCTGGAAGAGCAGCCAGTGCTCATAATTGCTGAGCCATCTCTCCAGCCCAGGATGGCCTTGTGATAGGCTGTAGGGAGCATGTGAAGTCTGGAGTGACTGTGTATTGTGGACATGGGCATGGTCATGCTTTATCCCCAGAGGAGTGTGAAAGCCCTCATCTGGTGTGGGATGATGGTAAGACCTTCCTGAGGGTCTGCGTGTGAATGTTGACAGAGTAGAAAATGTCCACTGCAGCTTTCTCCTCCCTGATGCTCACAGCCTGAAGGCTATTCCCCCACAGAGACTGCTCCTACTGAGATCAGCTAAGCTGCCTCCCTGATTCTGTACACCATAAACCCTGCATTTTCAGCTTTATGCAACAAAGCTGCTTCCCTACTCAACTGCATATAACAAACATGCTGAACTTCTAGGGTGCTGGGGCTTCTTCATTGGAAAGCCCAGCCAACCCTATCCCGGCTTTTCTGTCTGTCTGTCTGTCTTTTCCTTATTCCTTTGTCACCCTTAGTCAGGATCCTGGGTCCAAAGCCATGCAAGCAGCAGAAGTAGATCATTCATATACCAGCGCTGGGCAACACTAAGCTGGGGTGATGTGTAGAACTCTGAAAAGGGAGAGACAAACCCTGGCTTTATGTACTTTATTGAGAGGGAGAGAAAGGCATTTCAATTTTAGCAATGATTTGAGCTGGAATTGGGAGTGGGGTGGGGGAAGTCATAAGCCACAGAAGGAATAGACAACAGTGAACTGAACTTGAATGGAGGTAGAGTCAAAAGCCAAAGGGGTAGCAACACAACCGAAGCCTGAAGAATGAAGAAAAGGGAAGACACAGCATGGCACATTTGAGGAACTGAAATCGTCATGGCAGAGTGCATCATCCAGGTGGCCTTGACTGTTGCATGAGAGTTAGGCCTGATTTGAAATAGGTGGGGGTTGGGGGGCAGAGGCTTCTCTGTGAGAACAATGGCACAGGGGAAGTGGTAGACCAGATAGCCCTTGCTGAGTGAGGTGAGAAAGGACCTCAGGACAAGAGAATGTAGAAGAGTCCGGCTATTCCATGATGTGGCCTAGTCTTAAAACATCTCCAGGGCCTGAGATCACTGTAGACTAGTGTCTTCAACAGGGCCTTCTGGGAAACATTTAGGATGGGAGGCAAGAGGAAGAAAACTGTAAGTGATGGGCAACTCAAGAGGAGGCACAGAGACATCACTAAACAAGAAGCATGGGGCCCAGTAGCCTGGCCTGAACCATGCAGACAGTGACATGTGACCTGGCCAGGGTGCCTGCCCTTCATCCTTCTCAACCCCCTGTGAGTTCCAACACAGCTTCAACACTCAGCAGATGAGGGTCATTTCTTCATTTTACAGAAAAGTAAACCAGCACAACCAGTCAAGGGAACTACAGGAGGCAGGCCACAGCATGCATGGTGTGATTGTCTGTTCTCTCTGAAGAGTGACCTTTGTCCTGCTTTAAGAGCTCCCAGGGAGTAAGTAACAGTGTGTTGTGCTCCCTGGCAGGCCCTGTGTTTGTTCCCCCTCTCCGATTTATCCCCTAAAACTACTATCAACATAGAAAACTCCCTTTGCCCTTCTTGTGTAGCCACTAGCCATGTTGGGGATGTTTGCACACACATCTTGTCAAGTTTTTGCAACCAATGGCCAGGGATAGTGACAGGTGGGATGCCAGAGAGAAGTGAGACAAAGTCCCTGGCCTCAGGTCTCACCATGAGATGGTGGAGCTGGGACCTCAGCCCAGATCTGTTTGGTTTCAAATGGGTAGAGTAAACAATAGTAGGGGCAGGAAAGGTTTAGAAACCAGATCCTCTGCTGAGGGTCAGTGTTCTGTGGGAAGAACTTCCGGAACACGATAGACACTTCTACGAATTCCTACCTGCTCACATACTGGCTTCTCTGTGCACAAGCATCTGTCCACCTTTAAGAATCTTGACTGTCTTGCTGAGAACCCTTGCCTGTGTCAGTGTGTAGATCCCATTCATTTGTACCCAACCCTTAACAGAATTTAACAGTCTTCCTCTTTTTTACTTTAAGACAGGGTCTCACAATGTCACCTTGGCTAGCCCAGAGTTTGCTACATACTCTAGGTTGGACTTGAACTCACAAGGATCTGCCAGCCTCTGCCTCCCCTGAATGCTGTGTTAAAGGTATGGGTACCATTATGCCCAGTCAACACAATCTTTACTAAAAGATGTCTTCCCAGGTATTTTGGAAATCACTCTGAACATGAAGAAACAGTTCTTTAATGGATCTCTGACTACTCAATGCTAGGCACAGAATGGTACACACAAGGCTCTGTGATCAATTGCTATTGGATATATGAGCAAATAAATGAACCTTGTCTTTAGATGTATTTGCTCACAGTTGGCCAGTATCCCACTCTCAGTGTTTGCCCTGAGGATAGTGAGAGGGTGAAATGAGCCCCATAGCTAGCCAGCCTGGGAGCATACCACTCAGCCCTGTCCTATGAGGCTGCAGTTACCAACAGCCCAGGGCCTTGGTACAGGGTTTATACTGTTCCCTTCTAGAGCAGTCCAGGAACTGTGTAGGTTGTGAGTTTCTCAATAAGATTCACAATCCACACCCTATTTCCCCTCAGGATTCAATCTCCTCTTACTAGTTGAAAGTGTGTGTGTGTGTGCGTGTGCGAACATGTGTGATGCTATTGTTTATTTCTTAGCCACCTTAACAATCACATCTGACCAATGAGACAGCTATAAGAAGGTCTGAGGGAAGGAAGGGGTAGACAGGAAGATAACAAATCCAAGTGTTGTCTCCTGCTCTTCAGCTTTTTCTTCTTTGCTTTTCTCCCTTTCACCTTCTCCCTTAACATTTGGAATAAGACACAGTGGCAGATCTTGGACTATGAAGAAACCTTGAGGGTTGGTCTATACTGAGGATGAACAAAAAGACAGAAAGAATTTGGCTTCCCAGGGGCCATTGAGACCTAGATTGCTAACTTCTCACATGAGGAAAGAGAGAGAACAAAGATCCCAACCTCAAGTCACATTTATTTATTGTATTTAAATGTTTTATTTTGCCAGACAGTGGTGGTGCACGCCTTTAATCCCAGCACTCAGGAGGCAGAGGCAGGCGAATTTCTGAGTTCAAGGCCAGCCTGGTCTACAGAGGGAGTTCCAGGACAGCCAAGGCTACACAGAGAAACCCTGTCTCGAAAAACCAAAACCAAAACCAAAACCAAAACAAACAAACAAACAAACCCATAAATGCTTTATTTTACTTATTTATTTTTAAATATTTTATTAATTCTTTGAGGATTTCAAAGAGTATATTTTGATCCTGTTCACCCATATCTCTTCCCAGACAAACTATGTGTACACATGTGTGTTGTTTGTCTGTGAGGACAGAGACCTACAGAGGCCCGAATTGCTGGAGGTGCAGGTGGTGCTGGAAACTGAGCTCAAGACCTCTGCAGGGCAGCCCATACTTTCAAGCTTAAATCTTCTCTTCATCTCACACAATTCTTTTCCTTTTTTCCCTCTTTTTTCTTATATTCTCCACCCCTCTTTCCTCTCTCCCCCCCCCTCCCTTTCTCCACAGTTTTGCTATAGCCTAAAACTTGATCTTCCTGCCTCTGTCTTTCAAGTATGTAGATTAGAGGTATGTGCCTCTGTGCATGGCTTTAGGTCACTATTACTGGTTTCTGCTTATTAGAAGATACAGTGAGGCAGTGAGCAAGTACTCTAGGCTAGATGGGCTAGGCTGATTTTAGAAAGATGACAGGTGTCTGCCACCTGGCTAAGGAGGCCTCCTGAAGGTCCCTCAGCAGCCCTACCTACCACCCCACCTCCAACACACACACACACACACACACACACACACACACACACACACTCACTCAGTAAACACTGCATGGCCTGGGGCAGCAGACTGGTGTGGAGTCAGGAGGGCCGAAGACTCACCTCAGTTTATTGCACTTTGAGATTTGAGTGGGCTATGGAGAGCCCACGTCTGTGTTAAACCTTGAGGCTACCTCAATTTTCCTTCTGCATGCACACATGCTTAGAAGCAATTCTCTTTCTCTTTTCAGTAATTGTCCAGGTCATTCTCCTGCCTCTGCCCCACCCTTCATGAAACATAACAGCTGTTCCCAAACAAACACTCCCTGCCTCTTTCCCATAGGCATCACTGAGGGAGAGTAAAGCGCTTAGAGCAATGGGAACCATTTTACATCATTGGATCATTCACACTGGCTTGAGTGGCCCTAACACCTTTTAGCCACTGTGATAGCCAAGTTGGGCCCCTCTAGCTGTGCCACTTACTGTTGATGGAATATTGTTTCCTTTCTTGTAGCTACAAGCATCCTAACCAAAGCAGAGTCTAACCTCACATTAGGTGGGGAAAGCGACTGCGGCAAGTCTAACCGTAGCAATGTAGACTCCCCTTTCCCAATCTCCCCACATAATGAAAAAACAAAAATTTTTCCCCTTCTACAATATGTGAGTTCGTCTGGGGAATAAAGTGAGACTCAGCATGTAATTGGAATAAGCAGAGGCAGCGCTGTGAGGTTCAGAATAAACACTTGTGCCTACGTGGCTTAATCCCAGTCTGCCGACTCACCCTATTTATTTGTGTGTCCATCATTAACCGATTCATTCACACATGCAACAGATAGGCCTAGCATTAGGCCATGGGAGTACTTACCGAGCTCCTGCCTACAAGCTGCCCACATTCTTAGTGAGGTCACATGTAATACACAGATGTGAAGACACTGAGATAAATGGCAACTACAGGAGTAAGCCTTGGGTGCCACAGGAGGAGGGGACCTCTGACACTCCAGACCCAAGGCAGCTAGCTGTATCATTGGTTTTGTGCATCAAGTGCTTTGCTGTGGTGTTCACGATCGTTAACCAACACTTCTCACCTTCCCACCCAGAGAAGGCATTGTCATTTCCAGCTGAGCAAACCTAGGCTGAAAAAGGGGACTTTCCCAAGGTCAGAGGGGTCATTGATGCTGGAGTCCAGGCATGGGCTCTTGAACCTACTCTGCATGAATGCTGGAGACTGTATCTTTTGTTAGTGAGGTGACACTCCGAGCTGTATTTTGAAAGATCAGGCAACTTGGTGAATTGGTTGCAGCGAGTATAGGGGTGGTTGGAATAACTGTGAATGCTTTGGAGGCTAGGAAAGGGCCTTTCAGGTGAGAGGGAATAGCCTGGGCAAAGACACAGGGAGAAGCTAAACCCAGCAGATTGTATCTAAAGGCAAAGTAATGAAGGCGGGTCTTCCTCCATGAAGCAGTCATAGGAAAAGGATCTCCTTCTTACACTTACTGTTCTTTCGGCTGGTACAAAGTATCTCACAGAAACAGCCTAAGGGGTCCGAGTTTCATTTTGGCTGATAGCTTCAGAGGGATTTGTATCCATCATGGCGGGGAAGGCATGGTGTCCATGGCAACAGAGCCATGTGTTGGAGAGCTCCTCACTTGGCCCAGACTGGCACTGGAAGTAGGTATTATGACTTTACAAGTCCTCCCCTAGTGACCTACTCTGCCAGCTAGCTCTACCCTCTCTCATCTGTATGGCCTTCAAAATAGCATTCCAAGGGGGAGGTTTGAGCTTCCAAAGTAGGAGGCTGTGGGAGACAGTTTAGATTCAAATCATGGTGTCTCATAACCTATTTCCTAGAACTGTGATCCAAATTAATATCTATTATTTATTAATTGAACTGCTTGTGTCATTCCGTTGCAATAGGAAGCAGACTGAATCATGAGGGAGCAAAACAGGTGGGAGACTGAGTAGAATAGCCAGGGACAGCCACTGCTGTCGGGTGCGGTTCTACTTCATTCCTTCCCTTTGCCATCTCTGTCCTCACTTTCTATGTATGCTCACTGAACACCCACCCTGGGAGCTTGGAATCCCGGGTAGATGCATGGGAACAGCAGAAAATGTCTGCAATAGAGGAGAGGAGGTGGGACAGGACAGCCTTGGCAATCCCCACAGTAGGCATGCCAGTCACAAAGTGATCAAGGGCTGATGTGCCTCTCTAGGAACACAGGGGCGGCCAAGTGTGGAAGAGCAAACATAGACATCAGGAGCCCCTGATTCTGAGAAGTCACAGATGACTTAGTGAAGGAGGCTGTGACAAGTAAGCAAGGACACTGAGAAGGGAGAAAACACCATGGGCTTGACCTGACATTTGAGCCTGGGCTTCATTCCAGTCAGAATGGTCACATTTTCATGCCATGTACAGGGTCTTTGAGGACATACCTTAAAAAATGTATATATGTATATATGTGTTTATGTATATATTCACAATATATTCATATGTATATTAATATATTTAATCATATATAATTAATATATATAATTTATACACATATATGTATATATATGTGTGTGTATGTGTATATATATATATATATATGTATGTATGTATGTATGTAATTTCAGAGTCTTTCATAGCTGTGTGTGATCCATACGTGGAGTCCTATTTCTCTTTTGATAAAACTGAGGTCCAGAGAAGTAAAATGACCTACCCAAGGTCATATAGCTGGCACAACTTGGGGACAATTCAGCTTTTAGGGCCCATGTTCTTTCCAAGAGAGCTCACTGCCTCTACAAATAGCACAAGGCACGAGGGATCAACAAATTCCATGCACCTGTGCACCATCTACTCTTAGCTACTTCCTTGGACCACAGCCCGGAAAGTGGCCCATCTTGCTGTACCCTTTCAGCCTTGCAGGGGATCTACGGGCTCTGGACTAATCCAATAGGAAGATTTAGTTACATGGGTTGGCTGGCCTTTCTGTAGGAGAACTGGTTAATCCTCCAAACTTCCAGTGGCATCTTAGCCTTGCCGATCAGAGAGGGGCTCTGATCCTTGCACAGGGGTCTTTGAAAAGTGAACGGCAGCAGTTGCCCTGAAGCTTTCTCTGTAGTATTGGTGTTCTGGGCTTAGGTAGGAAGTGGGACAAAGCTGCTGGCCCCAGGCAGTGAGGCATGCAAAAGTTTGTGGGGGAGCTTCAAGCATTTGCCAAAAAAAAAAAAAAAAAAGGAAGGAAGGAAAGGGCATGGTCGTTGACTGAGTGTCACACTGTGTTTGGGGCTTTACATGATTCTGAGAGCAAACATTACCCAAAGCTGTGATGCCAAAGACTACACGACCAGTCACCTCTCTGTCACTTCTCTTGCTGGAATACAAATCTCTTTCAAATGACACCAAGGCAGGGGGGTGGTGTCCTGCTTAGCCCTCCCTACAATCCTATTATTCTGGTTTACACACAGAAAGGAAGTTGCTCAGAGGGCAAGCAAAGACACAGAGTTAGTCACTCATTCAATAGAACTTAAATTTAGGTCTTGGACTCCAGGGAAGTATGTGGTGGCAGGGGGTGGGCACAGTGGAGAAAAGTATTTCTCAAGCCACTGAACTCCTAAGAGGAAGCTGGAGCTGGGGGGTCGGGGGGGACAGGTTCAAACTTGACATATGGTGATGTTTATTGCCTGTGTCCAGTTCAGATGGAGTGGCAGGGAGCACACGGGCTCTTTTCCCCACACGGGGGTCTGAAAGCAGCTCTCTCTGAAACCTGCTGTTCTTATTCCTTCCTCAGGAGCTACTCCATTGCTGGTACTGGAGGGCAGAGGCCATCCCTCAGAGAAAGGCCTCTTTCTCTCAGGAAGCGGAGCTTGCAGAGCTGCTGCCTCCTTGGCCTCCTTGGCCTCCTTGGCCCTGGTCATTGGGCAGAATTACACCAAGAGATTGGTGGCCTCACAGCCAGGAAGCAGCTTCTGCATAGCTCCATTTGGGATCATTGTAATTATAATAACAATATTAATTATAATAATTATTTTAAATTCTCCCAATATATTTTATTGAGTGCATTGTTTCTTTAGAAAAAGTTTTTGGGTACAGAGTTTTATCATTTAAAGAAATAGTGACTTAATCCCTACCCCCAGATTTTTATGCTCCTTAGAATAGGTTCCTTCCAACACTCACAGGCTTTAGCAGTGGATATATCCTGGGATCCAGTGATGGACACGTTCGGGGATCCAGTGATGGACATATTCTAGGATCTAAATTACATGGTAGATGCTGAGGCTCTGGAGCTTGAGGAAGAGAAGTCACTAGGAAAGGAGAGGGTATCTCTTTAAGTGGGGATGGCATTGGCATCCTGACCATGGGGCCACCTTTGCCAAGGACCCTGGCACCTTCACCGAGCCTCCAGACCTCTCTGGGTCACTGTCTACAGAGTCCCTCATTCCCGATGAATCCTGGCACTTGCTAGCTGTGTGACATTGGTGAGGCACTTAAGCTTGACCTTCCTTGCAGACAGTCGAGTTTACTTCCCAAACTGAGGTATGAAAGTTCCTGGTGAAGCATGTCACTGTGCTGGGTGAAGTGACGTCAACCAATTAAAAACACAACATTTGCTAATAAAGCACCTGCTTTATCAGAGCACTAGTGTGGTGTGTGTGTGTGTGTGTGTGTGTGTGTGTGTGTGTGCTGGTGGTGGCAGCAGTGGTGGTTGGGGGAAATGCTGATAGTGTGATGATACTGGTAAGGTAGGGCTGAATGTGTACTTCAGAAATGACAACTTGATATTCTCATCACAGCAAATACAGCTAGGGAGTAAAAGATACCCTTGGCTAGTCAGGCTCCGTCTTAGGCTACTGTTGACTACCTATTTTCTTCTGGTGCCTTTTGCATGTTTAAAGATACTTGAGAGGAAACAAATGTGGTAGACAACTTTCTCCTATAAAAGGAAGATAATACCCTCCCCCTTTAAAAGCAGAGATACAGTGATTGTGTAAGAGACCATATTTAGAGCTCCTCAAGGTTTGGTGGTGAGCTGTCAAGTGCATCAAAGGCATCACCTATGGAAGGAGAGATTGCTCACTGCAATTAAGCCTCCTCTCTGAAAGTTGCTATTATGATGGCCAGAAGACTAGTCATAGAACAGGAGAAAATATTTATAAAACACATGTCTGATGAAGGAATTATATCCAAAGTATACACAGAGCTTGTGAACTCAATGATAAGAAAACAATTTAATCTAAATCGAGGCCTTATCAAATGAGATACCAGAAAGGCAAATGCTTCTGTGCATAGAGGAACAAAGTAATTTGTCATCAGGGAGTTACAAGTTATCAAGATCATGAAGTCTTGCCCTGTAACTGCTACAAGCCCGGCCCAGTGTGGAACAAGAGTTTTAGGCATTGTTTGTGAATGAGAGCTGTGCTTTGAACGGTGAAGAAAAGCATGACCACTTCTTACAAAACTATTTAAATATACTCTCACCAAGTGATGTAGCGATGGTATTTACAGACATGCCTCAACTGGTTTAAAACATGCCTGAAGAAAATCACACACTAACATCTTACTTTCATAATTAAGCCATGGGAAAATAGCTACACAATGTCCTGCAATAAGCAAACCACTAGACAAATTTGGCATGTATGTAGTATGTAAAATGGAATGTGATCTCATGATTTTTTCCTCCAAGACAGGGCTTCTTCATTTTAACCTTGGCCATCCTGGAACTAGCTCTGCAGACCAGGTTGTCCTTGAACTCAAGAGATCCTCCTGCCTCTGCCTCCCAAGTGCTTGGATTAAAGACATGTAGCACCAGCACCCAGCATATTTCATGATTTTTAAAAACTAAGAAACTATCAAATTATGAAAAGACAAAGCTAGATTATAGTACACATTGCTAAATAAAGGGATCTTCTCTGAAATTGCCACATACTGTATAATGCGCCCCCCCCCCCATGTTGCTCTAGAAACGGGAACACTACAGCCACAATAAAAGGGTCAGTAGTTCCCAGGGTTCCCAAAGATTGAATAGAAGGTATTTTAGTAGCAAAATGATTGTGTTTAGCTGTAAGTTTGGATACATGATAGTAGGCATTATCAAACTAAGTAGTACACAACTAACCTTAAAGTATCACATTTTAAACATCATTCAAATGACCAAATATTCCAGGATAAATTATACAACGTGACAAACCAACATAACCCTTAAGATTTAAAAAAAAAAATCTTATTTATTTATTCATTTAGTGTGTTTGAGCATTTTGCCTGCATGTACCTAGTGCTTGCCTGGTGTCCCAAAGGTCATAAGAGGGCCTCAGATCTCCTGGAACTGGTGTTAGGGATGGTTGCAAGCTGCCAAAGTGTGCTGGGAATCAACCCTGGCTTCTCTGGAAGAGCAGCCAGTCTTTTAGCTGCTGAGTCATCTCTCCAGCTGCCCCCTCCCCCCAACATAGTATTATTTAAATGTATGTAAAATCACAGTGAAGGTTTGTGATGGGGAATAAAACATTGCTGTCTTAAGTAACTCATGATGAATGAAGTCTACAAACTTAAAGGCACAATGAGTTGTGTTCAAGTCTTTGTTACAGTTTGACTCTGGAATGTCCAGCACAGGTCCATGTTCAGAATGGCTTCTCCTTGGCTCTGGATGCTGTTTTGAAGAAGTCAGATCAAGCTGTCAGAGAAGGATACTATGAATAGGCCTTTAAAGGCTACGCTTGTCCCCTCATTCTGGCCTGCTTTTCTGCTTCCTGGTCTATACCATATGACAATTCCCAGAAGCTCCCACAGATATGGATTGAACTGTTCCCCTGTGATATGCCCTCCCTACTGTGATCGACTGCATCTAAAACTGAGCCAAATAAATCCTTCATACATTAAGTTGGTTCTGTCAGATATGTTATCACAATAGTGAAAAAAGAAAGACGCCAGTACAGAGATCTGGCATCAGAGAAATGTACTGTGTTAAACTGCAGGAGATACACTGTAGTAAACAGTGGAGATACAAGCTACAGGAGCCCTATGATGTTATTAGCAGAAATGAATGGACTATTCTGATGGGAATTTGGGGACCTGAATGCTGATAGAAATGCAGACAGTAAAAATTATGCTTGTGAGATTCCAGATGGGAACAAAGTCTACTGGGAACTGGGCTAAAGACTCTTTATGTTACATTCTGGTAAAGAATATGGTTAAATTCTCTCTGTGTTCTGAAAATAAGAGTGTGAATGAACTAAAAAGTAATGGACTAACTTATTTGGTGGAGGGAATTTCAAGCTAGCATAACACGCAGGCTGTGGCATGACTGTTGCTCATTACTTTTAGTCAGCTTTATAGTAAGAATAGAGAGCTAAGAGCAGAGCAGAGGAGAAATTGGAAAATCATGTAGAAAGGCTTGCAAGTGCCCAAAGTCAGATGATGCAAGTGAAGATACAGTGGACATAGTTGCCAAGGAGATTAAGGTCATTAGGAGAACCATGTACTTCGTACCAAGGCAAAAGGAAACAAGCACGGAAGGTGAGACTCCACCCATCAAAGGCTCTAGGGCATAAATCCACTAACCAAAGCAGTGCCCTGCTAGCAAAGGGCTGTCTAGAGAAATGGTTTCCATGTCCAGGAGCCGGGCTATATCTCAAGCTCACAGTAGAACATGATGTTACCGAAAGGATGCTGGTGTTGCAGGCTTGAAGAATGCAAGAGACACGAGAAAAGCCATTGAGGTCAGGAAATGTGTCGGGTCAGATTTTATTCAAAGAATTCCTGAGTGGGGAATGCCTATGTAGCCCTGGAGACACTAGGATGCATATATACACAATTATATATGTATATTTATCTCATATAGATATGAGATAAAGAAAAATAACGAACATGTCAAATAAATGCCAAAGCTGGAGTAATTTGGACAACAAAATAAATAAAGTAGCACTGAATTTTAATGCAAAATATGTAAATTATTTCTGTGTTTATACTAATATGATTCAATAACAGAGGGAATGCACCAGGTGAGGATGTATACAAATTCCATACAAGTGAGTTCCAAGCAATCTGTAACTCTTCTGCCCCCAAGGAGTTAGAAAGTAGTATGGAGTGTGCACAGTGACTTCCTCCTGGAGACTATAGTAGAGAGAGAGAGAGAGAGAGAGAGAGAGAGAGAGAGAGATAGTTCCATTAGGCTGTCTAGAAAATACTTCCTCATCCAGGTAATGAGGGTCGTGTGACAGTGACAGGACATGTGGACAGTATTTCCCCTGCTGTTTTTAGTTTGCTTGGCCTTTCTTTTTTAATAGCGGCGTCTCTCTGTAGCCTAGGTAGACTTAAGACTATACTCTTCTTATCTCAGCCTTCTGAGTCCTGAGGGTTTCAGACATGTGCTGTCACGTCTGGTGATAGCATATATTCCTTTTTATGTGCTGGTGTTTTGCAACAAGGTTCTGTTATATAATCAAGCTGACTGTGAACTCATTATGTAGCCCAGGCTGACATCCAACTCACTGTGACCCTTTAGCCTCAGCTTCTCAGGTTGCTGGGATTGCAAACATGCACCATCATGCCTGACTGACAGTATGTACTCTTAATAGGATGTGACCTATGATGTTTCTCCTTCAAGACCCAGGCCCCAGCCTGTATCACTATGTTAAGAGACTGCTTTATGACACAACCTACAGACCACATGGAGCATAGAAGGAAGGAAGATCAGGGGTTGGATGCTTCAGCCCTGCATGGAGGGGGGAACAGAACGATTGTGGGAGATAGAAGGAGAGGGGGACAAGGGAGGGAGAAAGGAGGAGGAAGAGGAGGAGGAGGAGGAGGAGGAGGAGGAGGAAGAGGAGGAAGAGGAGGAAGATGAGGAGGAGGAGGAGGAGGAAGAGGAGGAGGAGGAAGAGGAGGAAGAGGAGGAGGAGGGGGAAGAGGAGGAGGAAGAAGCAAGAGTGGCAGTATCAGAATCTGGAGGAGACATGAGAAAGGTACAGAGGGTCAGGAAATCGAATAAAAAGAGGTAGCAGGGGGGATGAGGAAGTGGGGAGAGCCACTGGAGGGTCCCAGGCACCAGAGAAACGTGAGGCTCACAGGACCCAATGGGATTAACTTTTGCTGTAATGCACAGAGAAGGGGGAGATAGAACCTGTGGAGACTACCTCCAGTAGATAGGCTAGGCCCCTGGTCGAGGGATGGGGCCACCCACCCATTGCAAAGGATTTTTTCCCCCCAGAAATGTTCCCCTCCAAAGGAAGAACAGGGACAAAAAAATGGAACAGAGACTGAAGGAAGGGCCAACCAGGAACGGCCCCACCTGGGGGATCCATCATGTCTGCAGACACCAATCCCAACACAGTTGCCGGGTCAAGAGGCGCTTGTGGAGAGGAACCAAGTGTGGCAGTTCCTGGGGAGGTCTGGCCAGCAACTGACCAATGCAGAGGCGGATGCTTGGAGCCAACCATCAGACTGAGCTCAGGGAACCTGGTGGGGGAGCTGGCGGAAGGACTGGAGGAGCGGAGGGGGATTGCAACCCCGTTGGAAGAACAACATAGGTTGGCCTGACCACCCAGTTCTCCCGGAGACTGGACCACCAACCAAGGAGTGTACCTAAAGAGATCTTTGTCTCCAGATACATATGGAGCAGAGGATGGCCTTGCCAAACAGCAACGGGAGGGCAGGCCCTTGGTCCTGGGGAGGTTTGATGGCCCAGAGTAGGGGCATGCTGGAAGGGTGGGGCGGGAGAGTGGGGTGGGTGGGAGAGCACTCCCATACAGGCAAAAGGGAGGGGGGAGGGCAGATGTGGGATGGGGTGGTGGTGGAGGGGTAACTGGGAAGTGGGATATCATGGGATGGGGGGTTGTGGGGGGTGGGAGGAGCCGGGAAGTGTGATATCATTTGAGATGTAAAGGAATGGAATGATTAATATTAATAAAAGAAAAAATTTAAGCTGAAAAAAAGAGAGAGACTATGCTTAATTGACAGTCTGCAAAAGATGTGACCAGTATGCTGTAAAACTCACAAGGCCATAAAAAAGTGAGGACAGCTTAAAAAATAGTCACAGGCTAGAGGAGCCCGAGGGACAGGCCAACCCAATGTAAGGTGATATCATAACGGTATATTGTAACATAACAATAATAATTAGATTAAATGCTGACAAATAAGGTATGGACTTTAGCTAATAAAAAACACACTAGTATTCATCCATTAACTGGGATGTGGCACATTACTGTGTTCCGTCAGTATTTGGAAAAAGTAGATTTAAACTATCTGGGAATTTTTTTTACTACTCATGAAAGTTTTCTTCTGTAAGTCTAAAACTATTTTAAAATGAAAAAAAAAAAGAGATAATGCCATAAAAATTGTTTGGCAAGTAGTTCATATTAAATTATTATAAATGATAACTGGATTGAGTTTTTATTCAAGCCAATTGCCCACAAGGAGAGCATTCAAAGAAAGACCCTCATAAGGGCTGTCTCTACAGAGGCTGAAATTCCAAGGGCACGGGTGCTAGCTGGTGCCAAGGTTTCAGAGAAGGGCAAGCATTATTCATCAAGAGACAGGGAAAGACACTCCCCTTCTGAAAGGGCAGAGGGAAACAATAATGACCATTTATTGAGTCCTGAACTATAGGAAAGTGCTTCATCTACTCTGAGTGCTCTGTCACGAAATCTAACAACCCTAAAGGGGGTAGGGGGAGCAGATATGTCATTCTCCCCATAAAAGCTGACACTCAGAGAGTTTAACAACTCATCTACCAGGTCATTAATTGTACATTTGTGTGGGGTGATGTGTGTGTGTGTGTGTGTGTGTGTGTGTGTGTGTAGAGGGAGAGAGAGAGAAGGAGGAGGAGGTGGTCATGGTGATGGTGGTGGTGGTGGTGGAGGAGGAGGAGGAGGAGGAGGAGGAGGAGGAGGAGGAGGAAGAGGAGGAGAGTTGAATCCAGAGTTGCTCTCCTCTATCCCGAGACAGGCAGTGCTTAACAATGGCGCCCCATCATCCCAGCCTTCCACCTTTCCCTCCTCCCTTCAGTTTGAACCCAGGGTCTTGTTCATTCTAGGTAAGTGCTTTAGCACTGAGCTATAGCATTAGCCTTCTGCCTAGTAGCATTCTTACCTCCTGAAATCTGTAGAGCAAGCATAGGAGAGGGATTAGGTTTTCTAAATTAATTAACCAATTAATTAATTGTTTTAATGTGTGTGAGTGTTTTGCCTGGATGTGTGCCTGTGAACCATGTGACTGTCTGATGGCCATGGAGGTCAGAAGAGGGTGTCAGATCCTCTGGGATTGGAGCTAACAGATGGTTCTGTGCCACCATGTGAATGCTAGGAACTGAACCTGGGTCCTTTGCAGTAGGCAACATGTGCTCTTAACGGTGGAGCCATCTTTCCAGCCCTTGGAATTGAATTTTTGGATCGTGGGAACTGGTAGAGGAGGCAGAAACAGAAATATTGTTGAAAGGAGAGATCACAGGATGTTGGAAGTCTAGTTAGATAGAAAGAATAAATTCTGGTGTTTCATAGTACACCAGAGTGGCTACAATTCACTACACCTTATACTGGTAGATTTTATTTAAAAGATACAGAAGTGAGGGATGTGTAATCTTCAAACACAAAGAAATGGTAACTGTTCCAGCAGGAGACGGTAATTACTTGGACTTGATTATTACAGAAGACGTACATGTGTAAAATAGGCACAGTCACACTATATTCCATAAAATGTACACACAGATGAAAAAAACGCAAAAAAGAGGTATCAGAAGGACTTAGCTGCTAAAGGCCGTGAGAATTTTTGGCAGGTTTGCTGAGATCTCTGGGTCAGGACAAAGGAGTGGGTGGGGCTTCTTCTTATTGGTTGACATTATTAGCATCATCCCTCCTTGTCAATCCTTCCTACCTACTCTTATCCACTCAAACGCCCTGATGTCTGCTCCAATCTGGGCCACTTCCTCAGGGAAACAGGATGTCTTTTGCATGCTGGAGCCAGGTCCCCGGAGGTTTGGGGTGGGAAGAGACTGTCTAATGGGTGAACCCTGAGCTAGGCACCAGAGAGGAAGCCACATTTCCGGGACTTGAGGAAACTGCCATTTCCTCCTCTAGCAGGAAGTGGACTAGGCTATTCTCAGCACCAAGGCTTTGGCCCATGGAGCAATGGAAATCACAGCCTGGTGCTGGCTCTGGCTTGCCTCCTGCAGTTTAACAATCTACCAGTCAAAATAAAAGGTCTCCTCAGGTCTCCAGGGCATGGTTAAGGTAATAATTGAGAGAGAAAGAGAAGCCAGAGGCCTGCTTCAGTACAAAGGTACCGAGAATTACCGAGGCTGGTCTTGGCTTCTGGGGCCTCAGTAAACTGTGTAATTGAAACACTGAGAAGACAAACAAACCTGGAGGTTCTGTGATGGCTTCTCAAATACCCAGTTGATTTGGAGAATGAAATTTTCGGTACTTTTAAAAATACACGGGCAAGTTCTGGGGAAGCTGCATTGTTCTGTAAACTGGGAACTGGAGAAGGAGTGAGAGGGACCTGAGGTCAGATATAGACTCCACCAGATAGCTAGTTTTGAGAAGCTTATAAGAGTGGAAACTCCACTTCCCTGCTAATGAAATGACCCCATTTACCTGGGAGTTTCTCTTAGTCTGAGAGGTCCTGCCTCTCCTTTTACCTTCCTCATGTCCACTGTTTCCAGAGCCTTCAAGATTCAATCTCCCCTTCCCTCATCCAGCACCCATTTACAGCCTGGAAGTGGTCACCCTGGAGACCGAGCATAGTTACGCTCTGCTAATCAACATGGACCCACAAACAAACACAGTTGATCCTTCTGTTTTGATAAGGACAGTGAAGGAAATAACTGTGTGCTGGGCAGAGATCTGCTTGTGGGAGAGGGAAATGGTCAGCCTGCTGCTGACGCTGCTGCATTTTAATGTTTCTTTGCTAAGAAGGATACTAGGTCACCCAAAATAATATGGCATGTGTCTTGTCTCTCTCTCTCTCTCTCTCTCTCTCTCTCTCTCTCTCTCTCTCTCTGTGTGTGTGTGTACCAGAATGCAGTGCCCACTGAGGCCAGAAGAAGATGTTTGATCACTTGGAGCTGGAGCATCAAATTCTGGTCCTCTGCAAGGGCAGTGCAGAACCATGTCTCTAACCCCATGGGATCCTTGACAGAAGATGTGATAAATGAGACAAAGGTCCCACTTTTATGGAGAGCTCATAATTTGGAGAAGGGAGTAGAGAAAAATAAAATCATTAAAAAAAATCACTTTGCAGAGAAGTAAGACAAATTTGGTTAGAGAGTGGAGTAACTCGGGATCAGGTAGAAGAAAGGGCCATGGGTAGAGCTTCAGGCAGTACTGAGGAATGGCCAAAAGTGCAGAAGGAATGAAATGTTCTTTTGACCCACATGGGGATCCTCCCTACTTGAGGCACAAATCACAATAGCTTGGAGACCCTCTCCAGTTATGTGGAAAATTCCAATTTGTTATCCAGGCTTGTTCCTGGGAGGGCTCATAATGTTCTCCACTTTGGTCCTTTCTGGCCACTGTTCTTGGAAGTTTGGGTGTCAGGCACACTGTTGGACATAGCCTTGTGGTTAGACCTTCTGGCTTTTCCCTGATGATGGTGTCTGTGAGGATGGAAAGTTGCTTGCATAAGAAAGCTGATGTCTAGGAAAACACAGCTCATGCTAGAGTTGGCTTTCTCTGGAAGAAAAAGCAGGGAGACTCCAGGGTTCTCCTGCCTTGAGGAAACAGGTAACATGCTAGAGGGAGACCCCAGTCAGTTATTCAAAACAAAAAAACTCAGAGTGCCTTCTGTGTGCCAGAGTGATGTTTAGTAGGGGCTAGCACAACCAGGGCCAATGAAAACCCAGCCCTGGCCATGAGCACTCACTGACCTTAGAGTTTAGCGGGCATTTAATAGCAAGGTAGGCGTCTGGATGCCATTCCAAAAGCTCTAGGAGGCATTTGAGTCACCCAGGAGGCCATTTGTGATGAGTTACAGCAAACTTTGCCCACGCCAGCTTGTGCAGTAAAGAGTTTATGAGTTCCCTATAACTAGGATTCAAAGATGGGGCAGCTTCTGATGTTGCACCCTTGAGGGCTCCTGTAGTGAGCCAAAGATCCTCTTGGCTCCACCCTCCTGCAGACAGACACATTCCATCCCTCATCCCAGTTTATCTCCAGATCACAACATGGATGCCAACAGGCATGGAAGCCATGCTTTCTTACTCACATGGTCATGTGAATGAGAGCAAGAACATCATCCCCCTTCACCTGAAAAGTCAAGCTGGGGCCCATCTGAGGACCTCTCCTCACACCCAGTAACAGAGCCAAGGGCATCAACGGAATCTGTGAACTTCGCTCACCTCCAGAGATGGAGGATGGACACTAGGAAGCAGCAATAATGCCCTCTGCATGTAAAAGGTAGATGACTAGGATTAGATTCCCCTAGAGAGACAACTGGATGAGTCATACAAGGAGAAGGACTCCTTAGTGCCTCAGGGAAAGGCAGTAGTGGCTGGGCTGTGGGGTGGGGTTAAGGGTCCTAGGTAACAAAACAAAAAGGGTTAGATATAAACCCATCTCTGACATCAGCTCCCTGGCCAGTGGCAGTCCTTTGACTTCTCTGTGGATTGTTTTTGAAATTGGAAATTGGTAGTAGAAATTCTTAGGGCTCGGGATTAGAGAGGAGCCAGTAGGTGTGCCCTTAGCACAAGGCATCATTACTACTCACTGTAGCATTTAAGGGTCTCCATCTCTCCTGTCCCCGTGGTGCCAGGTGGCAGATCTCTGCTCATCCAACAGAGTACTCTTCCCATCAAAGCTCTCCAGAACCGGAAACTCATTATTCTGCAGCCAGTTTTGACATCTTGGTTGTTTTTTGTTCCCAGGGGAATTTGTTCCCGGTCCCATCAGTCAATGTCTAGACTTTGAACACTACAGGGGACAGTTTGTCGTATTTTCAGTTCACAAATATTGACAGAAGAATGGTTAGCTCAATGTATTTGTATGACTAAGAAAAAAAACACACATTTGCTTAAAATTCCAGGAAGATTCTGTTGAACGGAGGTGTTTCCCACTCTCCAACCCCTCTTGCCAGCCGGACCCAGGAAAGCCCCCTGCTTATCACAGTCACAAAAAGTGATGTCAACTGAGTCAGAGAAGCCAATGTTTTCTCAAACAATAATGATTTTGTATAAGACAAGGAGACCTTCAGTCCTCAAGAGACATAATTTCCTCACCAGAGGAGTCCATATTAAACAGAGATGTGGAAGATGTGTGTGGGAGGGCCCGGAAGGGGAGGATGCTCTGGGGCTGTGGTTCTTCTACTTCAGGCTAGAATTAGGTTTGACCAGGATAATGAGAATATTTGAGTCTGACCATTACTTTGACTTTATTTAGTTTTAATCTCATCTCTACCTTCACTAGGTGGAGACTGGGAAAACATCCATCTTCCCCTCTCTCTCATACCGGGGATTGAACCTGGGGCCTTACACAGGTGAGGCAGTCACTCTGTTACTTATACCCTCAGCCCTCTTTTTGCTTTTATTTTCAGACAAGGTTTCATTGAGTTACCGGCCTTGCATTTGCAATCTTCCTGCCTCAGCCTCACCACGTAGCTGCAATTACAGGCACATGCCACCAGGTCCATCGGTGCATCCATTCAAATAGCCCAGACAATGAATAAAAGCTACAAAACATACTCCTAAAAGGTATCTATCTTGTGATGGATACATGGAGGTGGATGGTAATAGCACATGCTTCCTGGAGGAAATGCAGGGAGGGGTCATGAGAGCACAGATCAGGGGCACTGAATCCATGTCTGCTTGAGGTGAAGAAGGGAACCATGGCTTGCTTCTAGGAGAAGCTTAGAAGCCTAACACTTCTGGGATGAATCTGGAGGAAGAGGCATTACCTGCAGGAGAAACATATGGTTAGCAGGGATGTAGTATCCAAGGTAGAAGAATAGTCTTCTGAGTCCCAGAGGCAAACATGGAGTCTGACAAGCAGCAATGGCAGGACAGGCATCTGAGGGCTGGATACTGAAGACCTTGAAGCCCGGCAGATGACTATGAAGACAGGGAAGCCAAGCAAGGAGCTGGGGCAGGAGAAAGGCATGAGTCCCCCATGTGTTTCAAAGCAATTTTAGTTGTTACCGAAGGACAGGACTGAAGCAGGGCAGGTTGCAGAGCAGAAACAAACACCCAGTGTCTTCCCATAATGCAGGTGAGTGATGGCAGTAGTTCCGACCAAGGCTTGGAGGTGCAGAGAAATACATGTTGAGGGAACTGAAGATGAGAGATGCCCTGTTTGATCTCAGAGAAAGAAGAGAATGTTCTGTGCCAGGTGCTCTGGTAGCTTTATTTTCTCTCTCAACCTCCCTCACCCCTAAGGCAAGATTTTGTGTGTGTGTGTGTGTGTGTGTGTGTGTGTGTGTTATTTTATTTGGGAATTTCATACACCATTACTGCATTTACATAATTTCCACCCCCTTCTGTCCCCCTTCCAACTCCCTTGCACCAGCTCACTCTCAAATTCCTGACCTCTTCTTCAGTTGTTGTTCCATGCACACAGATACATGTGTACACAATATGCAACCTACTTGGTCCATGTAGTGTTGCTGGTATCTATACATATAGAGGGCTGACCACTTGGGACTGCATAACCTGCCAGTGAGCTTGTCTCCAGAAAAAGCTGATTATCTCAGTAGTCACTGATAGCCTGTAGTGCTTCATTTAGGGTCGAGGCCTTGTGAGGTTTCTCCCTTTGAACTTTGCATGTCAACTGGTCTTATCATTATTCAAGATTTGTTTGGGCAGCCATACGGCTGAGTTTTCACGGGAACAACTGCTCCTGAGATGTTAAGTACTTTGTCCAAATGGCAATAGAAGAATTCAAACCCAGGTCTATCTGTCTCCAGACCTAAAACCAGTGCCATGCAGACTTCCACCATTGCTTCAAACTACTTGTCAAAGTCATTTCCAACAAGCTTCTGCTTCTCATGTTTAAATCAAGGTCATACATGTTTTTTACCTATTCTGAAGCATTTATTTATTTATTTTGTGTTTTGATTTGTTTTGAAACAGACTGTCACTATGTAGCCCTGGGTGGACTAGACAAGGCTGGCCTTGAACTCACAGAGAGATGCCCTTGCCTCCCAAGTGCTGGAATTAAAGATATGGGTCACTGTGGCCAGAAATTCTGAAGGATCTAAGTGAAGCAGTAAATGTAGACAGAAGAAAGTCACTGGGTTTATAGTCAACATCTGCCTTCATCTGTCAAAATCCCAGCCATCCACTCTCTGGGATATTAATAAGGTCAATTTACTTTTGTTCTTTTAGCATCTTAATACATGTATGTATGTGTGTGTGTATGTATGTATGTATTGATTGATTGTGGAGGAGTGTGCACAGTGAGCTCTGGCACCCGTGTGGCGGTAAGAGGACAACTTGCAGGAGTCAGTTCTCTCCTTCCTTCATGTATATTCCAGAGATCACACTCGGGTTGTCAGTGCCTTTGCCCACTGAGCTATCATGCTGGCCTTATTAAGGTCAAAGTTACGAGGCAGCCTTTTTCAGTACCTCTTTCCCAGACTGCTTAATAGCTTTAGTTTATCATTACGTCTCTCACTAGCTTGCAACCAACTTAAGAGCACATCTAGTTTCTTATCACCGTAATAGTCTCAGAACTTAGTTGGGAGATAATAAAGATTAATTAAACTTTGGTTGGATGAATGAGGAGTGCAGGCTTACATTAATCACAATGACAGATCTGTTTGATTTGCTATTAAGTGCTCACTGAGACGAGGATTGGTGTGTGAGTATTATCTCACTCTAACTTTCTTTTGTTTATTTTGACAATTGAACCCAGAGTCCTGCGCAAGCTAAGCACATGCTCTGCACATGCTAAGCACATTCCCTGCGGTTCAGCCACATGCACAGCCCTGCACTTTGCTCCTCTCTGCAACAGAGTTCTTTCTCCTTTCATCCTGTGTACCGTGAAGACTCTGAGTACCTCCCCTCTAGCCTCAGGGAGACAAGACTACCAGCAGACCTGTGCAACTCAATAGCATTCTCCTTAGCCCGTGCTCTCCAGGTCTCTTGGCACAAATTATGTGCTCCTTCCATCCTGCTTTAATCACCCTGAGCCCCCAGTCCTCACCAAGCTCCCTGCCCTGTCTCAAACCAGTGCTTAAATGCCACGGTCTCTCAGAAGAAACAATGTAATTTTCCTAAACCCAGCTCATTCCTGCCTTTAGAAATGTGAGATACTCAAGGAGACCTTAACAAGCTGTATCAGAAGGCTGTGGACAATAGTATCCCCACTTACCTGCTTTTTTATTTTTATTTTTGTAGTGTTGTGGAATTGCTCTCCCAAAATATTTCCGATGCTTTAATTACTTAGACTTCAGGTTTATTTTGGGCTGAACTTTCCTGAAGCTGCGTCTTAGGATGTGATTCTCATCCTGCTTGTACCCTGCTGCACTGCCATGTGACTTCAGCTCTTCCAGGGAAGACGCGGGGCCCAGGGGATGTCAACCTCCTCTCTGTGCAGCCCAGATAGAGATGACCAACTTACTGCTCAGCTGGAAATGTGCCCCAGAGGAAAGCCTGCGTGTCCTAGTCACCAAAACTGTGCACAGTAGCAGACGAAAACCTTGTCAACTTTATCAATTATGTGTGCCAGGGACTCTGACGTGGCAGAGTTTCCAATGTCTTAGTGATTGGTGACCATTAGCAACTTAGACACTGAAATATTCAAGTGGCCAGCCAGTGCTGGGAATTTTCTCATTTCAGGAAGTGTTGGTGGTGAGGCATGCTAGAAGCTCAGCAACTGGAGCACTGGGGGGAAGAAAGTCAGCCAGGCAGGAAGCGAGTGTGGGAACAGACAGGAAGATGACATGAGGAACGGGCTTTCATGCTGGACAGCTCTATGTGGAGTCCCTCCTCTCCAGCCTCAGTTTCCTAACTGGCAAATGGAGGTGATGAGAACTGGGCACACAGCATGTGTCCTGGATGCCAAGTCTCCTCCTCTTCCTAGGGGAGGTGAACTGAGGCTTACCCAGTCAATGCTGGGTCTGCTTTGGTGGATCTGAGCTTGTTAAGCTGGGACTTGGAATTCAAGGACTCCAAAGGGTGGGGAAAGAGACTGGTCCGGGTTAGCAGCTCATACAAACATTCTGGATTCAGACTGGGTCATAGTGTAATGTAGTATAACGAAGTATGGCTGGTGGTCTCCAGAAGAACCCAGAATACGCCCATGAGTCCATTACTGAACAGTGATTTTACAACTCCTAAGGTGCTATTTGCACTTTTTTTGGCAGGGGCTAGAGAAGCAAAGGATAAGGGGAAAGGGGGCGGGGTGAAGAGAAGGAGGGGCAATCAAAAGCAATCAAAGATAAAACCACTGTTTTACGACTTTGATTCATGACTGAATTAAAGTCGTGGTCCTGTCCTGGAGAGACAGGTGTGTGTTCTGCTCTACTGAGAGCCCCAGTTTGGTTCCTAGCACCCACATAGGGCCATTCCCAACCATCTGTAACTCCAATTCAAGGTGATCTGGTACCTTCTACCAGACTCTGTGGGCACCTGAAGTCATATGTGCACAAATCCACATGCAGGCAGAAATTTTAGGAATTATTTAACATAAATCTTTTTTCCCCCGTTTTTTCCAAGACAGGGTTTCTCTGTGTAGCCCTGGCTGTCTTGGAACTCACTCTGTAGACCAGGCTGGCCTCGAACTCAGAAATCCGCCTGCCTCTGCCTCCCAAGTGCTGGGATTAAAGGTGTGCACCACCACTGCCCAGCCCAACATAAATCTTTTAAAAAAAAAGTACCAGTAGAAAAATGTCTCCCAAAGGGACAGTTCATATGTTATCACTGCCTTTCAACCCCTGAGCTGTGCAATGATCTCTATGACAAAATAACTACTACATAGAAAGTGTCCCTTGAAGAACAGTGACAGTCTGATGACAAAAGCTGGGACAGAGTGTTTGAGGTGGGAGCTGACCTATATGATTTTATTTGAGTACTAGTTTCCCTTGGCAGAATGGCATGGATCCACACTGTGCTCATTGATCGTTGGGTAGTTGGCAGAGAGAGAGAGAGAGAGAGAGAGAGAGAGAGAGAGACAGTCTTATGAAGGCTTGTATGTTAAAAGCTTGGTCCCCAGCCTGTGAACTATTGGAAGGCAATGGTATTTTCAAGAGGTGGGACTTAGTGGGGTCTTACAGTCATTGGAGGCTCTTGATGAGGTTGTAAGACCACAAGACCTTTTCTCTCCCTCTTTTCTCAGCTGGGGTACACGTCTCTCCCCACCATGATAATGTTGCCTTGACACAGACCTAAAGACAGTGGGACTCTCAGATCGTAAACTAAAACTTGCAAATTTTTGTGTCCAAACAGTCATTTTGTTACTGCAAAATGATTTATAGCAGATTTTCACTATAGTGATGGAAAGTTACCATAAAAGACCAGAAACAGGGCTGGATGCTTTTCTCCAGTTCTTTATAAGATTGCCAATGCCCTCTAAAGGCCTAGCTGCTTAATACTGAAGCATCCGGGCGATAAGTTTCAACACGCCAATTGGAAGGGACACAAGCATGCAAACCACAGCTATCAGTTTCAGATTCCACTCTACAGCAAGCTTTTAAGAAACCAGCACTTGTCACATTTTGGTGGACTATCCAAGGGGAATGTTTGCATGTATGAGTAGTCTGTTCAGACACGCCTCTCTTTCCTACTCCGGTTCTGTGTGAGGCTGAACTTTTTCACACAGTTCAACCAAATAACAAATCCCAATGGACAGAACTAAAATGAGATACCAGAATCTATTTTGCTTGCTAGTTAGTCAGATCCTTGCTGGTTAATGAGATTCTTCAGTGGTAGAGCACTTACCCAGAATGTGCAGGGCCCTGAGTTCAATCATCTGTATTACTACAAAAAAGAAAAAGAAAAATAGGCATTGAAGATATCTGTAAACACCCCAGATGATGTAATCTTTCTCAAGAATTTTTATATAACTTTTAAATGCATAAATATCATTTAGATTGACATGTACTAGATTAGTTATGTATAATTTAATTAACATATATGTAATCTTTTAAAATTATAATTTATAATATGATAAGTATTACTAGACATGACCCGTATAGCTCTTTGGAATAATCAGGTTTTGTTTCATTATGTTTTTAATTTTTATTCCATGTATGTATGTATGTATGTATGTATGTTCCTCTAAGCATGTGTGGAGGTCAGAAAACAAATTGCAGGACTTGGTTCTTTCCTTCTACTCTGTGGGTCCTGGGGGACAAACTCAAGTAATCAGGCTAGGTGAAAAGCACCTCTATCCCCTGAGCATCTTGAAATCTCACCTTTAAAAAGGTTTGTTTTTACTTATGTGTATGACTACTTTTCCTGCATATATGCAAGTGCACTTTGTGTGTGCCTGACACTCATGGAGCTGGAGTTAGGGATGGTGTTAAGACATAAAGGTTCTGGGAACCGAGCTCTAGTCCTCTGCGAGAGCAGCACAGGCCCTTAACCACTAAGTCACCTCTCCAGCTCCATGTTTTTGTGTCCCAGTCTCATGTAGCCTAGGCTAGCTTTGAATTCACCATATATCTAAGGCTTGGCTTAAACTTCCAGCCTCACCTCCAAAGTGTTGGGATTGCATCTGTGCACCACCACACTGGGCTTTTTGGTTGTTGTTGTTGTTGTTATTATTATTATTATTATTATTATTATTATTTGGTTTTTCGAGACACGATTTCTCTGTGTAGCCCTGGCTGTCCTGGAACTCACTCTGTAGACCAGGCTGGCCTCGAATTTAGAAATCTGCCTGCCTCTGCCTCCCAAGTGCTGGGATTAAAGGCGTGCGCCACCACTGCCCAGCCTTTTTGGTTATTTTTAAGAGTGAAAATCTCATCCCAAATATAGTTTTGGTTATTTACAGCCTGTGCTTAGACAAATTACCTTTTCTGTGCTTCCCTTTCTTTACTTGTTAAACAGAGGTGCTTTTGCTCAAGCTCATGAGACAGGTTATGAGAACCAAATGGAGATTCACATCTATGAAGTGTTGAGAACAGCTGCTGGCCTCTCGCAAGCCTGTATTGGCAGTACAGTGCTATGGTTGTAACAACACACACTATCATGTGAAGGCCTGTTTCCTCCAGGCTGAGAGGCTGCCAGAGCAGGCCTACGTGTGTTTCCTCTCTGGTTCCTAACACAGCACAAAATATTTACTAGGTGGTAAGAAAATTGGGCAAATGAGTTAGGAGCCGGGTAAAGGCACAGCAACTTCCAGCTGGGTTTCTGAGAATCAGATTTACAGATGAGGAGGTCTAATTCCTAAGACTGAGTCTGTAAGGTGGGGCAGAGTGATGCCAGAGGTGTGGAAGTGGTTTGAGGTAGGAGCATGTGGGGATGAGAGAGGAGAGTCCTGGATGTTTTCAGTAGGTTTTGATGGGGGTGTGTTCCATCAACTTGTGATGCCCAGTATCTAATGGGTTGGTGTGACGGGCTGCGTGGGCACAAGGGTAGAAGCCGGCTCCACCTACTGGTGGGGTTGGGTAACCTTTTTTACCTGGACTTATGGTGGGGGTGTTTGTCTGCCTCTCTGCTGGGTATGATGAAGCTCTGATCTAAAGTTACTAAGACTGGGTGTTTAAAACAAGTCTCTGCTAATTGTTTTCACTGTTGGATATTGAAGCTAGGTGCATTGTGTATGGTAGGAAGTGCTCTACCACTGAGCCAAACTCCCAGCTCCTCTACAGGTTTTTCAAACCTACATTTTACACGATTAGGGATGCATTCAGCCATCACACTTGTGGATTCTCATGCTGAAGTGATTTTGAACATGTAGGAAGGAAGAAAAAAATGTTATTCAGGGTGTGCTCTGGGCCACGCTTGGGTTATGCTTCACCCTTTAAATCTTGTAAGAAAAGCAGCATCTCGGAAACCCAGGCTTGGGCATATGTAGTGTCTGTAGGATCGATCAGTGGCCTAACTGGGATTTGAATTCACATCTGGGCAAATACCACACAGGCAACCCTTGGAAAAACAAATTGTATTTTATTTGTTATTATTTACATAATGTATACTTAGTGTACACAAATGAGTTTTTTTGTTTGTTTCTGTTTTTGTTATTTTTTTTTTAAACTGAGGAGCAGGTGAAAAGGGAAAAGTACCCATAAATCCAGCCACTCAGATACAAGACCATGTTTAGAATGTCTGGCCTTTTACAGCATCTCCTTCAGAATTTTCTAGGCATGCTTTTGCAGCCAATACATTGTTGAACAATGTATCGGGAACCATTTTAAACCTTTAGATAGATTTCTATATAATTTACAAAAATTGCATAGTATTTTGTTATATAAACCATACTGTTTATTTGACCAATCTTCTGTTTTAAATATTTAGCTTACATGCAGCTTTTCACTAATATAAAAAATTACAATAAACATTTCTGAAGTTTGATCTTTGAATATGGCTTATTTCCTTAGGAGAAATTCCTGCAAATTGGATTGATGATAAAGTGTAGTTTGACTGTAAAGACATTTCAAATTAATGTGTTGTCAAACTGTCACTCCCCACTAGAGACACTGCAAATTACTTTTCAAATGCCAGAGTTGAGCCCAAGCACAGAGCAGGTGAATGCTCTACCATTGAGCTACATCCCAAAGCCAAGTTATAACATTTTAAATTCTTACCAGCAGTGCAAATAATCCTGATTTTGTATCCCTGCCAGCCTGTTTATTGCTATTGAATCCATGCACTTTATACTTTACCTTCCTATTTCTTGGATCCAGTTCACGTAATGGACTGTGCTGACATATGGGAACTCATGACCTGTTAGTCTTCCAAGGTGACCATCCGCATTTCCGGTGATCATCTGCATTTCCAGTCTGAGATGGGCTGGAAACCTGGCCAAGTGGGCCTTGTGGGTCTGGGTTTGACTAGGCAGTGGGTACTCACCCACAGGTTATGGTTAGAATAGCCCAATCGAGGGCCATTTATTAGGCTACAGCCCACGAAGTGTCTGTCTTCCAGGGACTGCTGAGAAGGCTAGTCAGAATGCTGATGCCAGCAAGCCCACCAACACTGGTCCTGTCTTCTGTGGTAGCAGCTTTAGGAAGAATTGTGGGAGAAACAGAGTTGAAATGTCAGGAAAAGCACTCTTATTGACTCATGTTTGATCCAAAGATTCTAAGCAGCTCAGCTGCCAGAGTCTCCTGGTTTGATGTGTCTCCCCCTGCTGAACTCATCATAATCCCATGGACTTTAGACAACATGGCATTGTGAGTAGGTACACTTATCAGAGGGTCTCAGGGGTAGGCTATGCACATAAGATTGATGAGTTCTCAGAAGCTATCTTATAGCTTGTGAACCAAGTTTGCAAGGACTCTTCTGCAAGCTCACTTAATCTTTCCCTGAAAGTAGACAGACCCACTAAAACCAAGAGTTTGATTGTATAGTAAACATGGGATAATGCAAATGAAGAGAGATGGATAGAAAGAACATTTAATGACATCAGCATTAGACATCTCAATTACCACATGATAGGGATGGTTAGTTCTATAAGTCAGCTGGATATGCTACAAGGTATTGAGTGATATCTTCTATACGACCAGTGCCTCTAGGTTTGGATTTTTTTGACCTGTTCTTCAAAAGGCAATGATTAACCAACTCATGGGTAGGAAGAATCAGCTTTCTCTAGAAATACAAATGGTCACTTGAAAAAAAATACAGGTTTCTCTGCCTGGGAGTTCCTCTCTGTCCCCCAAGATGATTGGTTTGCCCCTGTTCTAATCCACTGGTCTGAAAGGGCAGGTAGAACGCAGCACTTCAGAGTTATTTCTGTTGTCTTCTATTTGCCTCTTAGCATTTCCACTCAGCCAGCCGAGGGCTTATGGGGTGGAGCTGAGAGTCTAGGCTATAGCTCTAGATTTAATGAGCTCGAAAGCCTAATCCAAGAAGAGCTGGAGGCAGGGCAGGATGTCGCAGTACTTCTGGCAGAGCACCATGTACACTTGTGTTAAAGCTGGGAGCATGGGTGGTCCAGCATTTCAATTGACCTTTTCTCCAAATTACAGCTGCTTATTATCAGGACTTCTCCATATCCTACATCACACTTTATAGATAAAGTGTGAGAAGGTCTTACTTGCAGAATGAGAAGGCTTTTTGTGGTAGTGGACTAACAGGGAGTGGAGCTGAGCCATGTCTACTGGGATGGCCTCTCCTTTGTGAATTCCTTATGCATAATCTACCTGGCTTTTGAAATACCTGCAGGCAGCTCACTTTCAAAACAACATGACAAAGTACATTTCTAGTAAACCATGTGGTAAAGAGAAACTAGGAAAGAAGGAAAACTGTCATGGGCATGCTAGGAAAGCATTTCCAACATGCTATCAGTCTTCACACTAGCTCCCAAGGAGCCACAGGCTTGAGTCCGTTTTTCTAGCCATCAAGAACAGATGTGTTAGGCTGGAGAGATGACTCAGCGGTTAAGAGCACTGACTGCTCTTCCAGAGGTCCTGAGTTCAATTCCCAGCAACCACATGGTGGCTCACATCCATCTGTCATGGGATCTCATGCCCTCTTCTGGTGTGTCTGAAGACAGCTGCAGTGTACTCATATTAAAAACAACAACAACAACAACAAAAACCAAAAACAGATGTGTGAAAACTACTCCTCAAAAACCCACTCCACCTAACTGAGCTGACTCACTTCATTACTGAAGTCATAAAACTCCATCCTCCAAAACTTGAGGCTACTGGAGGTAGAGACTGGAGTATACGATTGTTTACGTTGTGAGCATGAGACTGCCCAGGATGCTTGGGAATCAGAGATGGCTGTGATCTGTACGGTAGCTGTAAGATCTTGGAAAGTTGTGATGCTTCTAGACCTTAGTGAGTTGTTGAGAAGATTCAATGGAGAATTGTGGCTTTTATGGGAGAGGAACCTGGCTGCCAGGGACGGTATAGCCTGTCTGGTCCTTTAGTCCTTTAATGGTTAAACACCTGACAGATCTATTATCTGCTCAATTATATAGACTCTTGGCAAAGAAGCCTCAGGAGGAATAATGACATGCCAAACATCCACAGCCTTGCAAAGGCCCGATGCCCTTTTCTTTTGCCGGCTTGCTTCTTTGACTCTACACACCACTCAAGTGGCTGCTGGAGATATTTGCTTTCATAAAGAGTCAAGTGAACAAAGATCGTCTGGAGAACAAGGCAAGCAAGTACCTGTCTGCACACAGGATAGATCGGACCTTTGCTTTCTGGGTCCCCTCTGGGCGGTTTTGAGCCTGAATGCCTCACTGCAGTGAACCTTGAGAGGACTTTGCGGCCAAAGTCTATGGGGATGCAGCTGAAGACCCAGCTTTGCTGAGCAGCGGAAGGTCCCTTGTTCTTGGAAGAAAACTTGGAATCCTTTCTATAGAATCTTCTGGAAGGGAGGCAAGTAGAGGGGAAGCTAGACTGCAGGAGAGCTCATTGTGGAATGGGAAAGAAGTGTGTGTGTGTGTGTGTGTATGTGTGTGTGAGTGTGTGTGTGCACCCAGTGTACATTTTTTTTTGTTTTGTTTTGTTTTTGTGGAGACAGGGTTTCTCTGTGTAGCCCTGGCTGTCCTGGAACTCACTCTGTAGACCAGGCTGGCCTCGAACTCAGAAATCTGCCTGTCTCTGCCTCCCAAGTGCTGGGATTAAAGGCATGGACCACCACTGCCCGGCTTGCACCCAGTGTAAAAAACACCGAGATGGGTAGCTTTGGTGCTAGGGTGGCCTCTAGGGCAAGTGAAGTTCCTTTGGCAGGAGATACACACTTGCGCTCACGATCTCTCGGGGCTGGTGGGTGTGTGGGTTCAAATTTGGGAAGTATTGAAGCTTTGGGTTCTCAATAGCTGCTAGCTATTTTTCACTTGCATCGAGGATAGGCTGGATTTTCAGGAATGCTGCCTGGTACTGTGTCCTGGCACACAGTGGCAAGGGGTACTGAAAGCCTGATTTTAATACAGGAAGGCCTAGGATGGTGAGGATGGAGCAGGTTTTGTGAAGAGGCATAAATTTAAACCTTGAAACTTCTAAAAGCTTTTTTCTCCCTTCATGGTGCAGAGGTTTCCAGCTATGCACCTTTGTGAAGGTCACTTGTGAACCTCTGCATTTTCCCTGAAGCAAGGGTGGATAGAGCTCACTTTGGCCCACTGTTTGTATCTTCTTTGGGACAACTGGGCTTTTCAGCCTTGACTACTCTCTTTGCCTCTTGCTATCAGCAAAGCCAATGAATATCATCCCCAAGTCGCTGGGACAGATTCATTTTACAGTCTTCCTCCTTGTAGTGGTGAGGAGCAAACTCAGGCCTTTGTGTGTACCAGGCAAACACGTTACCGCTGGGCTATATGCTAGTTCTTCATCTTATTCTGAAAAGGGGGCACCTTTACCTAGGGTTTACCGAAAAGACTAATGTTCCCTATGGTTCTATATTTAAATGAGAGTTCTTTAGACTTAGGTGGCTGACATGCTCTGGGTTCTATGGAAACAAACTAAACCCTAACTCAGAATTGAAATTAAGTGGATCTTAAACTCAGCCAGTCCCTAATGGCTGGCTGGGCATTTGCTACACTGTCTTAAACTTCCTTCTGTGAAGCTCAAATACAGTGACTATTTGAAATTTACTATAATCGTTCTTTGTTCTGCCTTTTAATCTATGCTATGAAACCCTCTCTCTTCTCACTAATGGAGCCCCTAGAGCTGGACACCTGGGGCTATCTGATTGTGAACTGCTACCTAGTCAAACAGTCTCATCAGTTTTCTCGTGTACCTCTATGCAGGGAGGAGGAAGAGATGGCTCAGTCGGTGAAGGGCTTGCCACATTGAGGTCTGGAGCTTGGAGCCTCAGGACCCACAGGAAAAGTCAGGTGGAGCTCATACTTGTAATCTCAGCACTGGGAAGACAGAGACCGGAGGACCCCTGGGATTCAGTGACCAGATAGACTAGTGGAATCAGTGAGGTCCTGGTTTAGGAAGAGGCCTGCCACAAAGTTTAAGGTGGAGAGTGGCTGAGGAAACATGTTGACCACTGGCCTCCACATGTATGTGTACACATGTGCACATGGGCCTGCAAACACACCAACATGTACGCACACAGATCCAATAAACTATGGGAAGGTGAAGCCTAGCTGTTGTTGCAAAATATTCAGTGAGCCAAGACTCCTGACAGCAAGAAGGAACATCTCTTACTGATTCACAGTAAACACAATATATACCAGGGGTGGACTTGTCCCTATGGAGCTAATCTCATGAATAATATTCACAGCTGATGACATTAGCTGCTGAAAGCAGCTGAATAGATCAGAGAGACCTTACTAATTTACAATGCAACCCCTGCCCTCAGTTTGGTGGAGGAGATGGAAGGCCCAGGAGTTTAGGCCACTCAGTGAAGTGGTTTCTCAGTTTGCCAGGTCCAGCCCAGTCCTCCCAAGGCTTGATCATTTTCCAACTTTCCTTGTCATAGACCAGTGCTCCTTGCACCATACCTGACAGTACTTTTTCCTCTCATGACTCCAGTTACAAGAATTCCTGTAAACAAACCTGTAGCTCAGAGCAATGGTTTAGCTTTTAATCCAGGATAGCTCAAAGAGAGGAAACATCAACTCAACAATGATTGGAGCAGCATCTACTGGAAACACTTCCTTCTCAGAAATGCAGCACCAAGCATCACTGGTGCCGACTGGGAAGCCTCCCTGAATACCCGACCAGGTCAGCATCAATTTCAGTCTGAATCACTCCACAGCAACTTTGGGCTTTTCTTCTTGCACTGTGGAGTGAAGATGGGCGAGGAGGTGGGTAGATGGGGTGGGTTTGCAAAAGCATTAATGAATGTAATCTGTGCCTTTTCTCTGACCCAGCCAGGCCAGCTGCATTGGGCTGAAATTCCACATTCCGTTGTTCTCCTTCTAAGAAAACAGAACGGGCTCTATTTAGCCCCAGGAATCTTCTGTGTAGGCTTCTTTAGGGGAGAATTTGCAAACCAGATGGGCTGACTGTTTACTGTGTCTCCTCTAGTTCAAGGGAAATAATATTATTTCTGAAGGCCATTAGCACCAAGATGGGTATGCTTTCTTGGCCATTGTCCACTTGGATTATGGTCTGTATGCTTGCTCAATAGAGCATTTCTCATTTCTTACCTATTTGTATGCACATTTCAGGCATACCGGCCATAGAATGCTCAGTGGTGGAGCTGACCTTTCAATTACATTGCCTACAGCTGCCCATCTATGGCCACTTCTATGTACCAGTGATGAGGTCCTGCCTACTACTTTGCCATCTGCATCACTATGCTGATCACAGTTGATAAGACCAAGAATAGGAGCATGCATCCCAAGATGGTCAGCCTCGGGATGTTTGGGATCCGTGCGAGGGTGGGACTAGTCTTCCTTTGAGACATTGACCTAAGAAAACATAATGTTAGTAAATGCTTCTGGTCACGTTGCTGGCAATGGACAGAAAGGGCGGTTCAGAAGCATGTTAAAGTAAATGGAGAAGGAACAAATTGCAGAGAGAAACAGAAGATGTGATTAAAAAGCTGACTTTGGGGTCTTCAGAGATGGTGCAGTGGTTAAGAACGCTTACTGCTCTTGCAGAAGATCCATGTTCAGCTTCTAGCACCCACATCAGGCGTCTCCCAACTGCCTGTAACTCCAGTTCCAGAGCACCAGAAACCCTCTGACCTCTAGGGTACCTGCCTGTACGTGGTGCACATAAACTCATGCAGACAAACACACACACACACACACACACACACACACACACACACACACACGGTGGGGGGGGGCACCATCTCTTGTTGAAAGCGTTTCAAGTTCAAAGCCAGGCTCATTCCTGTGCTTTGCATTCATTGCTAGAGATGACTGAGTCCTTGTAGAACATGAATGCCTGGACACAGATTCTGGACTGCATCTCCATTCTTCTGATTGAGTGAGAATTTGTACTTCTCACAAGTCTCCAAAGAAGATGATACTGCAAAAGGTCACACTTGGAGAAGTATTTGGCTAACTCTCAGGGCTTTTTATCATATGCTGGCATGTCCTAAACGTAAATATCCCTGGCCTTGTCAGTGGGACTTGGTTATTTATGTTTTCTTTTTTGTGTGTTTCAGGTCAAGCTCCAACATTCCTATGGTAACATGTTCTGTCTTCTCTGCCCCTCTGAAAATAACCCTGTTGGTAGTTGATAGTCCCCTTTGATACTACAGTTAGGTACGTCGAACCTGGGATGCACATGTCAATGATGTGGTTCTGGGCACAGAGCACTCAGTGGAGAAAGGAGAATAGCTATGCTCATTACTTACTGGAAATGTAAGAAATGGACACTTGAAAACATTTTTAGTTTTGGTTTTACTTCTGTGGATGTTTTCTGATTTAAGAGAAGTGTCATTTACACAGGTTCATAGAAACACAGCCTGAAATTGAAAATAAAACAAACAAGCCCCCCCAAAATCCCAAAACAACAACAACAACAACAACAACAGCAAAACCAGGGTTTCAATCCACACTTTCCAGTCTTATTTAGCTCATGGCCTACTTAGTCAGTCCACCTATACCTCAGCCCTGGGGCTGTTTTCTGACTGTGTGCCTGGGAATGTGACCTAAAATATCTGAAATTCACTTTGATCCCTCAAGTTTTGTCAGCTTTAGAAACCATGGAATTGGGCTCCTCCTAGAACAGAACGAGAGAGTCAACTGGTTCAACACTAGGGAAGGAAAAAACACAGGCTTCCATTTGCTAATTCACGAAGTCACACAGTCATTCGTCTATCCACACAACACCAATGAGATTTGACTTTCTCCATACATCATGCTCAATGCTATGCATTTTTATATAAGGCCTTGTGTCACTTTTCATCTACCCAAACACTTAACTGGCAACAATTTCAGCATAAATAGATAGAAAACAGTCTGGGTGTGACAACCAAGTCAAGAGGTCTGTGTTGTTGAAGCAAAGGGTGGGCAATAGAAAGTCTAGGGCATGATGAGACAAACTGACAATGTCTGTTTGGTTCCCACAGCATACTCCCACGTGATGGACAGCAGTGGGAGGTTTGCCAGGCCTTCTCAGTTCTTTGGGCCAGAATTGAACCACTTGTGGATGGATGACCCTCTAGTAAATTGATTGCCAAAGCTGTTCATTGCCTATCAGGGGCGGGCTGTTTAGCTCCTTGTGTCTGCAAGAAGTCCAGTGTCTGTAACTACTCACGAATGGAATCCCTGCAACCTCAAGTGACCTCCTTCTGGTACCCAGAATGCCTGGCGAGCTTCTGGGTGGAGCTTTCATGTCACAAGAGCTTCCAGCAAGATGGAGCAAGACCAGTGGGATCTTTCCCTCTTTTAGGAAGCCTATCTAGTCAGATGCTTCCTCAGACAGGGCCTTTAGGGAAATGTGGGACCAGTGTTTCAGATGCAGAAGAGACAAGAATGTTCTGGAAGAGATGACAGCCAAGTCGTGGTTGTGTTAAATCCTGCATCATATTTGAAGGGCTTTTTTTTTTTCTTTTGGTTTGCGTCAATTACAAACTGCTTTAATGAAAGACACATTGTCTTTCTTATTCGCAGACCTTATGTAAGAATAACAAAAATACGGATAGACATGTGTAGGATTTAGAGACCGTCAGAACCCAGTCTGACCCTTGCTACTACCCTGTGTGGTTTTTATTAATGTTTTATTCCCATTTAATAGATAAGGACAGAGCCCAGACAGGATGAAGGGTTTCTCATCACTGAGCTTGTTTAGAGCCCTAGTTCCTCCACTGTGGGTTTGAAGAAGTAGGGACAGTAGAGGCACAGAGGAACAGAAACATTCTGGTTCCTGTCCACGCTGCATATTAGGGATTACATGAAGCTAGCTTTCTGGGTGTTTGGTTTTCTGGGGGAGTAGCTCAAGCTGGAATCAAACTTAGACTTCTATTTCCATTGCCTCTCTCTGGGATTACAGGATTGTGTCACTACTCCGCATCACGAGCTCTCTTGCTTAGGTTCTTAGGCTTTATTCAGTTAACTCCCTTCATGCTGATACTTCGTCTCTTGGGGGTCTTTAGAATGTGACATGGTATCCCAAGCCAGGCAGCCCCACAGAGATGCTGTGCTGGCTGAACCAATGTGAGAACTTCACATCTGTGGTGAAGTAGCTTCTTATTCTCAGTATATAATAGTGCAGAAGGAAAATAGCTTGCCTTGGTCCATAGGAGAGAAGGGTCAGCTCTTGGGATCACAAAACCAGGTTTCTGAGCCTGTGGGACAGCATAAAAAGTTCAGTTTAGTAAAGGAGTGAGGGAAACGCCCTCCTGGGTGGCCCTGAGGAGAGAGGACTATCTGCTGTTTTTGTCTGGCAATGCTTTTTCTACTTCATGGACACAAGTCTGAATCAGAGTCACGGACATTCCTGGTCTTGTCTTAATTCTTGCTAGAGGTCAGTGGTACCAATATACCCAGGAACTTTTGACAATTTGTCTAAAGCTATTTGCTATTCATCTGGTCACCTTGGAACTATCACCCGGGGAGAGGAAGACAAGAATGTGTAGGGCACCATTTCTCCATTCAGGTTCCTAATCTTGTAAGAGACACAGATTGAAGTTATGTTAGCAATTTTATAGGTTTGTGTGTGTGCGCGCACGTGCGCTTTTCAAATGTTATCAGCCAACATTTGAAACACATCACATATGCATATATATATATATATATATATATATATATATTGCAGTTTACCTGTGAAATATAAAACCATGGAATTTTGATAAGTTAAGTAAGGTTCTATATAGCACAGAGTTAGAAAATGTCAGAATAGCCGGGCAGTGGTGGCGCACGCCTTTAATCCCAGCACTCAGGAGACAGAGGCAGGCAGATTTCTGTGTTCAAGGCCAGCCTGGTCTACAGAGTGAGTTCCAGGACAGCCAGGGCTACACAGAGAAACCCTGTCTTGAAAAAGAAAAAAAGAAAATGTCAGAATATAGATTTGAATTCCTGAGACATAAAGTGCTGGGAAAATCAGCATTTTACCAGTAAAATCCTAAATAAACGTGAATATACACCACAGGGCATAAATTATTCCACTGGCAATTTAGTAATTTCTATTTATTTCCCGATAATATCTTGGGAGCTTATTTGATGAGGACTCTCATCTGCGGCCGCACCACCTTGAATGTGTCCCCTAATGAGGGTCTCGAGGCAATTAGAACACTAGTAACTCCCTCACTTTGGTGGGAGAGTGAGTTGAATAAATTAATGAATTCCAATCTAGACTCCTAGTCTAAGATGAATTAATGGTGAGTTATGAATTAATAAAGAGTTATAAGAACTATTTTTAATAGAAAATTATAATGGAAATTGTGTCTCTCTGTCTCAGATAAAACTGCAGACATGGACTGAACTGTTTTGGCTGGAATTTTATCAACTCAAGACTAGTTACACTGGCTGTCTCTTTATCTTCATGAGCTCTGATTAACGAGTAACTACCAGTTCACAGAATTTCTTCTCAGAAGTGCTGGTAATTGAGCCTAAGCCATCAGCGAGCAATCTACCATAGATACAGAGCATCCTTAGCCCAGTCCATTGAGTTTCTGTAATCTTGTCTTGGGCAATTACCACTGTGTGCCTGGCAGTGAGCTGTGCTTTGGGGATATAGAGACAAAAAACCAAAACAAAACAAACCCCACCCTTATTATTTCAAGAAACTTGCCATTTCAGAAGGGGTGGCCTAGCTGAATAAGTGTTTCAAAGCATTTCCTTTTAGATTAGAATGAAGTAGTTTCATTGTGGACCACTCTAAGAGTGAGAGGAGTAACCAGTCAACCTTCAGACACTAGAACTGTTGGAGACACTCAGGGTGGGCTTCCCGTAAGACCACAGATGTTTGGGAAGGTTCTGCCATTTGGAAAGCTCTTCCCGGTGCAGTCCTAGGTCCAGGGGGAAGCAGGAAGCCTGGGGGGGCCAACAAGAAAGAGATGGGAAACTTGACCCAGCTGTGAGGAAGATGGGGGGATTATTGGGAAGAAAAAAATCTATGTTGGGTTACTGAAGAAAAGTGAAAGCACAGTAACTTTGACTTGAGAAACGGGCCCTGCTAGATAAACTCCTCTCTGGCCAGTCTCCTGGAAAGGACTCTGAAGGCACAGCTAACCAAACAACCGTTGCTCCTGGCAAGGGCTTTCCACCAGGTGAATGGTTTGCCATATTTCCGATTCCAGGAACTGGCTGTAATAACACTTATGCAATGATAGAATGCACAAGGCCTGCTTCCAGGAGCCTGGCTGCGAGAGAACTTGGCAAGCCTGGGATCCTCCGCTGAGTGGAAAGTCCTGCTTTCCTGCTTTGCCTAAACTTCCCTTGGATGACTGGCTTCAGGGGAAGTCAGAGCAGGTCGACTTTAGGAGAAGTCAGAGAAGGCTGTGTGGGCTGAGCCTGAGCCCTGGCAGGGGAGACCAGTGGGGTATGTAAGAAGGGAGAGGGAGAGGATCATCCTTCTTAGACTACTAGTTCTACTACTAGTACTACTAGTACTAGTACTAGTAGCCTCTGTGTCTTTGTGTGCACACTAGGAACTACACTTACCAAGCTGCTGGGGATAATGAACGACAGCAGCTAGACCCTTGCTCAGCATCACAGTGTTAGTTGGTGCATAAAAGCAGCACAACTCTTTAATAAGTGTCAAGTGGTTGGGGACAAAGGAAGGTAGAAGGCCATCCATCATCTCAAAGGACAAGTAAGGAATGTGTCTGATTCAAGAAAGGCACACACTTTACAGGCTAGGCTGAGTCTTAGCTTCTGAATTTTCGCAGACCAAATGTATGTAAATCAGCTCCTTCTCAGAATACATGGGAATTTCCAATCCAAGGTATCCCAGTGGCTTAATATGAAGTTGCAGCTGCTACTGCTTCTAATTCAGTGCTATTGCCTCTCCAAGAGCTCCCGAAGGAAAGAGATGCTTCATCTGTGCTTCTTCAGAACCTTTGGGCATCTTCCTTTTTAAATAAAATAAGTTAATAACAGATTTAGTCATGTCTATTCAAAACCGGAAGCAGCATACATACATCATCCTTGATAGACAGGAGAATAAATACTGTTTGGTATTATTTTGTAACACTACTCAGTACTAAATGGTATAAATTCTCAATTTCATGCATCAAGAAAGAATAAAAAACGACCATAGATACACTTTTAACTACCAAAAATTATTGAGGAAAATGAGACAGAAGGTAAATTCAGTTTATATATAGTCAAGATCAGAAAGCCAAAGCTATGGTAACTAAAAAATCAGGTTGATGGTTAGCTGAGACCTGATCCCTGAAGGCAGAAGCTTACATGATGTTGTCAGTGATTCTAGAAGCATTTTGAAATTGAGTGACATTGTGATTCTGGGTTCCAGTATGACACGGTGGGGTATGTCTGTAAACCTGGAATGTGGGAAGCTGAGACAGGAGAATTTCCAGTTGGAGACAAGCCTGGGCTGTAGACCAAACTGTGTGAAACATAGAAAAGGCTGGGTAGGAAAGGAGGTCCCTAGGTTCCTACATGTATTAAACTTACCAGATAATTTGTTTAAAGTCTGGTCAATTTAATTTATGCAAACTGTTACCTCAGTGATGTATATTTCAAAGCAAATCAAAGTATGTTCACATAATGGAATATTTATCAGATATAAAAACAAGTTATCTACTGACTGATTCATCCAACACCCACCATTGATAAGTCTGAACAGCACTGGGTTAAATCACCTACCAAGAGCAGGCAGTAGTTTGTAGCACTTGCATGAATTTGTTTAATGAGCAAAATTAAGCAAAGGTTCTAAAGTCTGAGCATTGACTGGTTTTGCACAGTGTGAGGAGACTGAATAGAAAGGACAATGGTGGATATTCCCAGGATAGTGGAGATGTTTCTCATCATTAAACTGAACTGTTTGCAGGCTCCCATGTTTGTGTAATGCTGTGTAGATTATACATTTGTTGTTAAGGAAACTGGACTTGTAGATTAGAATCATGCCCTTTGCTTCTTTTAATTTTATTTTTTATTATCTTATGTATATGAGGGTATAGTCTGCATGTGTGTATGTGTATCATATGCAAGCCCCTTGTTTTATAGGTTACGGATCCAAGGCTCTGGGGTATCACATGGTTCACCAAAGTTGTATACCTGGAGACCCCAATCTAGTTACCTAGATCTTCTGGCTTTCAGTCAGTTAATAGCTCTCTCTGAGGAAGTGTGCGTGCCCCTTCTTGCGAACATGTAGAAAATGCACAATGGAGAACTCTTGGGGGCTGGGCAGTAGAGGGAATTTCATCACTGAACATCCTGTGACCCAGCGTGCTGTTTTGTGCCTGGGTGCAACTGTGTGGGATACATGCTCAGACGAGGAGGCTCCCTTGCTCTCCACCCTGGCTGTGTGGGAAGGAATTCTGGGTCACAACCACAGCCAGTAGAATACCAACCACATGTTCTTCAGAGATGAACACACAATCTACCAGCAAGTCCTTAGTCTTAGACAAAGGGTTCTAGCGAGAATCAGCTAGGGACTTCCTCATGATCATTCTGTGGCCTCCTGTCATCGTCCCCCAGCCTTTTTAGCAGAGCCCTGCACTAGTAGGCAGGAACATCCGGGGGCCTGAGCACAAATTTTCTGCTCCAGTCAGAACCAGCACTGTCTTTCCATCTTGCTAGTATGCAAGCTAATTTAGGTAATCCTGGATGATTGTTTTTTCAGGCTGTTGTGTGGGATAATGGGAAAATTCATCCACATCTTATTTTTATAAAGGTAAAGTGGACATCTCACTTTATAGAGTAAGAAGTGATTTCCCCATTGGTCCTCCTAGGGGAATGGTGTAGCTATGAATCCTCACTCTGTTGTCTTAGACTGATGGTGCTGCTTGTTATTGGCTGTTCTGAGGGAGTTTTGAGGTTTATATCTAAGTACTGGTGAGACCAGTCAAAGAAACATCTTCCCTGAGGAGGAAACAATGGGTGCCTAGGCTTGGAGATGGGGAATAATATTCAAGGGTCAGGACAAGGCAGTGTGGCTGGGGTCAGTGGATGGAGGTGGCGCAGGGCAGGGGATGTGATTTCCTGACTGTAGACTATGGGAAGTGAAAAGCTGTGCAAAGCAGACCTATAGCTTCCAAGTCGTGGTCTCATGGAAATGGGTCTCCCAGCACCAGTTTGAGTCAGACTGCACTTTCTCATTTTCCTGGTTTCCCTGTAGCCCAACAAGCAAGTGAGCACAGAGCAAGACCACAAGCTTCTGTCTGGCCAGAATGGCTTTGTTGTGGCCATTCAGACTATTCAATGCAGCCAGACTATTCAATTCACCAGAGAAGACTGCTTGGACATGGATTTAAGACAATAGAAAGTCTTTATTAGCCAACTGGTGGCTACACCGGGTGTTCTGGATCCCAGTATAGTTCACTGTGTCTTTCTCAGGGTGAGCTTTTAAGTACAAAAGCCATGTTCTGGGTTGACATACTTCAGTTAGCAAGAACAGTTAGCCAGAAGCAGAACTACAGAAGTTAAAAAAGTAAGGTTAGTACATTTTGAGACTTTCCCAGAACTATGGATTTGATGGATTAGGCCTTTGTTTTAGTTTTGGCAGGTGGTGCAGTCTACATGCTGAGTTTTACAGCCTAATGGTACTTCCATCATGGAGTCGGTTGTGCTAAGGTCTGGGGCCCTGCTACAAACCTCATCGGACCCTATCCTGTGTGCTCAGTGTTCTCAGTATTTTCACACATGATCTATTTTTGACCACCTAACAACAACTCAGCTCCATTCTGTTCTTCAATGTTTGGCTTCCAGCATGTAACCTTCAGGGAAGGCAGAAGGGCAGGCATAAACCATATTTCCTTTGTCATTAAGTCTGACTAGGGACTGAACTATTAAACCGACTTGCTCCATATGTACCCATAGAGTGTATAATTAGACAATCATTTTTCAACTCTGGTCCAAAGCCCTGTGTGCATAACTCACTTAAAAAATGATAGGCGTGTCCCTTGTGGTTGCTAAGACCAGCCATATCCCGAGCACTGTTTTAAAGTGATAACTTATGTGTGCCTTCTTTTATTGCACAGACACTGAGTCCTTGGTGTGGCTCATTTGGTGCTTGCTGCCTCTATACTGTGTTTGGTTCACGCTACTTTCAAATTCACTGCTTTGCTCCTGCAACCATGTGGCCCTGGCCATCAACTTTATCTTGTCTATTTCCACTGGGACTCCCTCTCAATTCTGAATTCTGCTGTCTCTCCTCCATCCCCCCTGGGCAACTCCCCGATCCATGGGAGGGTGTGTGGGGGTGGGGAAGAAGCCAGAAAGAACAATTCTCTTAGCTTGAAGATCTCTAGACTCATTCATGTTACAAACAAAAGAATTTTACGTCCTGAGGGATAGCAGGTATGTGCCACCCTATCTGGTTGGGATAAAACTTTTTAGGGACGAACACTATGTCACTGTGCACATAAACCATATTTCCTTTGTCCATTCATCATTGATGAACACCTAAATGGCTTTTCTATCTCTGCTATTATGAATTATGTTGCATATTAAATGGTAGTTTCAAGTTTTTACCACTTGAAAGGATAAATAGATGAGATGGTGACAGCAGGGTATAATTACAATGCTTGCCTGTATTACAATGTGTTATATTCATGAAAATACATGTTCACTGTTTATTATATCTTACCAATCGAAAAATAAAAATAAATGGTTAAAAGAACACAGTAGCATAATTGCTTATACAGTCTGCCCCATTCCAGCCCCATTGCACGATGTGTGATGTGTTCACCCAGCATCCACACACGCTCCCTAGCACTCTCAGGGTACCTGACACTGTGTGGGCCCGGATGAGGAAAGGGGAGAGGGCCATTCCAGCAGAGAGGCAGAGGAGATGCTATTTGGAGCCAGAGAGTTCAAAAACCAATTTCAGGCTGGGGGTTTTAGCTGGGTTTAGTGGAGTGCTTGCTCAGCATGCACGAAGCTCTGGATTCGCTCCCCAACTGAAGAAACTTGGCTTGGTACTGTAGGCCTTGGCCTGGTGCTGCAGGGCTGCAATCCTTCCAGTTGAAAGATTCAGGTGGAAAGACGAGGTTCAAAATCATGTACCGCTAAGAAAGAAAATCGCATTAGCCTGTTACATTATCTTGAGTAGAGTCTTACTTAGCTCTTCTGTGTTACAGAAGACATAGGTACACCCTACATGGTGCTGGAGGTTTTGGAACATATTTAAGGAGATAAAATGTTTACAATATTTAAAATACCCAGTGCTTGGGAGCTCCCGAGAAGTTGGTAGCTACATAAAAACACAGACTTGTGTATGCACACAATACGGTTTGCTAGGGAAAAGGAATCATTCTCTTCAAGCATGAAGAGACTTTTCTATCATTCTTTAAAACCTTGTGTTCTCTTCTCCTTGGCATCTAGTGGCTTTTAATTCTCACACATATCAGATGAACCAGCTAAGATGAGATTATTAGCTGAAGAGAAACAGATGTCTGAGAACGAGGTACTGGTGTGGGCCATGCTCAATACTATAAGTAGCCATGGGTTTTAGTGTACGTGCATGTGTGCACTCCTGGGTGTGTAGTCACATTAAAGAATGCTTATGCTAAATCTGCAGGTGTTCTTTTTATGTTTATTTTCAGGTTCTGCCTTTATAGTCACCCTGTGAGATAGGATTATTTCCACCTGATGAACAAGGAAATGAAATCTCAAAGGGATTAAGGGACTCATCAATATCACCCAGTTAGGTGATTCAAACTTACTTCCCACAGTTCCATATTGTCATCTGTCTACAGACACGTACACTGATGTATATGCTAAACATCTTACAGACAAGACTAGGCCTGTCAATAGTCAATTAGGGATGGGGAGGGGCTCACCGAGGTAGGACTCCTCCTATTAGCTGTGGGAAGGGATAGTGAGTACATTCCGTTGTCTATCCATTGCTGAGTCCACTAAGTTCCAACGGGTACTTCTAAACCCACATCAAGAAAACAGCCCTGGTCAAACTCAACGGGTCACAAGACAAAAAGACAAGGGTTTGTTTAGGGTTATGGAAGGTAGGGAGTGTCAGGAATAGGGGGAGATGAGAGAAGCTAAGATGTGTGGGTGATTAGAATGTTTCATATACAAGTATGACATTACAAAGAACAAATTTAATACAAGTTAAAAATACTTGCAAAGGAGCTGGAGAGATGGCTCAGTGGTTAAGAACATTGCCTGCTCTTCCAAAGACCCTGAGTTCAAATCCCAGCAACCACATGGTGGCTCACAATCGTCTGTAATGAGATCTGATGCCCCCTTCTGGGATGTCTGAAGACAGATATGGTGAGCGGGGGCCGGAGCGACTGGGGCCAGAGAGAGAAGAAAAAGTGTCTGAAGATAGCTACTGTGTACTTATATATAAAAAACAACTCTTTAAAAAAAACTTGCAAAAACTAGCCAAGATACATACATACACACACACACACACACACACACACACACACACACACACACACGTAAACTTCCCTATCTCTGTGAATATTCATTTGTAGACATGCAATTCTACTAACCTCATCTTAAAAAGGCAAGCACTATTTGGCTTTGTGCCTATCTTGTGTGGTAGTCGGGAGACTAGGAGATCATAAGCATCAGAATGTCCCTGACAGCCACCATATTTTATAGTCTATTTGGTGAAAGCTATGTAGTCATGGACAGAGAAAAGGCTTGGGAGTGACAGAGATGACTTCAACTTTTCCTAGATGGGAACTCAGTTCTCTGCTAGGAGGGCTCTTTCTGTTTCCCAAGTTCATACTGTGCATGCAAATGACAATACAGAGACTCTCCAGGTCTTCGGATGTTCCAGTCTAAGGGCAGGAGGGTGGAGGCTGACTCTATCCACCTCAATCACCACACCAAACCACCCTGGGCGGCTCCTTCCTGCTTGGGTTTCAACACAGGCAAGCCTGGGGGCTTGCCTTCCTTCTTTCCCTCCCTCCCCCTCCTTCCCTTCCTCCCTCCCTCCTTCCCCTCCTCCCTCCCTCTCTTCTTCCCTCCCTCCCTTCATTTCTCCCTTTTTTCTTCCTCTGCCCCTTTCTTCCATCCTTTCCCTCCCTCCCTCCTTCCCTTCCCCCTCCCTCCCTCACTTCTTTATCTTCTCTCCTCCCCCCCCCCCTTTTATTCTAAACCTAAACTGTCTTCAAGTCAAAGGCTTGTGCCCACGATGGAATTCAGTAAGAAACTAAATTGCTTCGTTCTTACCGCTGTCAGGCCTTTAATGAGGAAAGAATCTGAACCTAAAACTCCTTGTTAAGATGAAGACCTGGCTGGTTTATTCACACCATCCTGCTGGGCATGGGGACTCAGAGAAATAATTAAAAGCTTTCAAATTAAGATTAGTTAAAGGTCTCAGAGAAAACTTGGCCTGGACTTCGTGGGAAAGGAGAGAAGGAGATGCACATGGCTCTAGATCAGTAGTTCTCAACCTGTGAGTCATGACTCCTTTGAAATGACTCTTTTCATAGGGGTTGCATATCAGATATACTGCATATCAGATATTTACATTATAATTCATAGCACTATCAAAAGTACAGTTATAAAGTAGCAATGAAATAATATTTTGGTGGGGGGGATTGTCACCACAACATGAAGAACTGTACTAAAGAGTTACAGTGTTAAAAAGGTGGAGAACCATTGTCCTAGAAGGATCATTTACTTGTTTTGAGCTGGTGGGGCCTTCCCCACTGGAAGAACACCTCCACCGGCTTTCCAGCATCTGGGCCTTATCTTAAAGTGGCTCTCAGACCATCAGCACTCACCTACTCTGTCTGGAAGCCTTTACTGAGCACCTATCACTCCCCACTGTGTTTGGAGTGAGGATGAGAGAGTGGTCAGATGTCTATCTCATTGGTATCATTTTGCATCTAGTCAGACTGAGGCCCAGAGAGAAGTTTGGTTAAGTCAGGATGTGGGCCTCACTCCCATCAAATGCTTTCTCTGAGCCAAGCCCAACTGTTTTCCTGTTCCCTCAACCCTCGCTGCCCTGCCCCAGATGACCTGCCCTGTGTCCAGTGCAAATCTTTGAAGGTAGAGTCAGCCCATGGCTTGTGGACTGGCCTTCTAACCAGACACCTCAGTATGTCATATTCTGCCTGACCTGCTTCATTTAAAGATTCCCAAATAAATATTCAATTATGAACGTCAGTTCGAGGTCATGCTATCTTGAGATAAGGAGTTTGAGGAATTCATAGTAGTATGAATTCACATTTGTGTTCTCATTTGAGAGATGCTTCCATACACAGGGCGTGCTCAATTACTCTCTCGATAGTGCTGGCATTAAAGAGGATGCTGCTATGTGTTCTTTCTTCCTTTTTCTCTCTTTCATGTGTGCTATTCCAGTGTGTGTGTGTGTGTGTGTGTGTGTGTGTGTGAATGTGTGTGCGCGCACGTGCATGCGTGGACACACCTGTGGAGGTCAGAGGACAACTTTTGAGATTTGGCTTTCTCCTTCTACTTTCATGTGGGATCCAGGATTGAACTCAGATTTTCAGGCTTGGGTAGCAAGGACTTTTGCCTACTGAGCCATCTCACTGCCCTTTCCTGCCGTTTTTTGAGACTGGGTCTCAGTATGTAGCTATGGCTAGTCTGAAATTCCCTTTGTAGACCAGGCTGGCCTAAAACCCACCTAGTCTACCTGCCTGACTCCCAAGTGCAAGGTCTAAGGGGTGTGTGGCACACTCAGCCCTGGCACTGTATTTTAAAATTTTAATTTATTCTCTCTCTCTCTCTCTCTCTCTCTCTCTCTCTCTCTCTCTCTCTCTCTGTTGAATTGGAGGCTTAGAAGGAAATTTTAAAAGTTTCAGCAAATACTAAGTATCAAGTTTGTGGCTATCTCTCTCTAATTTACAGTTCCCACAAATAAAAACCAGACTGTGATGCAGAGTGAAGGTGTGGATGAGGCAGGGTAGGAGAGATGCTACATAAAGGCCAGGCGCAGTATTCTGGCAAGAGCAAGGAACTCGACAGGAATGTGAGTGTGCAAGGATGCAGAGGAGAGGGGTGTGCCTGTGTGTAGGCCACTCCGAAGGAGGCAATAACCAAAGTTGGAGGAAGCCGGATGTGGGTGTGCACCAGTGAGTCTGAAGTAACCTGAAGGGTACACCCATGATGCAGGCAGAGAAGAAGGTGGAAAGAGACAGGCCGTGGGGTTCGCACAGTTGTTAAAGCTTTAGTCTATGAATCTCGACTTTGGATAAGTCCCACATCTTAGCCTGCTCTCCTGCCCTCCCTACACTGACTCCATTACTTCTGTGCAGTTTGAGAACTGGGTGTAACTACAAATGTCACCAGCAGTGCCTCAGAATATATTCTTATTCACTTTTTCTTATGTTTTTATAGTTGGAACCCAGAGCTTTGTTCATGCTAGACAAATGCTCTACCATTGAGCTGTATCTCCAGCCCAGTGGTTAACCATGAAAAGGGCTGCATGGGGGAGATGGTGACCTAGCCTGAAAGGAAGCGTGAAGCTCATCGCAAATGTAAAATGACGGGCTAAAGAGCGCTCAAGTTCGTCCCTGGGCCAGTACAGGCTGGCAGTGGATGTGAGGTGAGCAGGTCAGTTTTTTGTTTACTTGGTTTGATTTTAGAAAATTATAGTCAGGGTGGATAGAAACTGGAGTCTAGAGGCTGGTGAGGTAAGAAGTGGTTTATGGGACCTAGGAAAGAAGAAGGGAAGTTTGTTTTAAAAATGATTTCTTTTATTTCTTGAGATTATAATATAATTATATTATTTTCTATGTTCCAGTCCTCCCGTGCACCCTCCTTGCTCTCTTTCAAATTCAAAACCTCTTCATTATTGTTACACGCATACACATCAGCACATGTATACACAGACACAGACACATGTACACACACAGAGACCCACACACAGACACAGAGACACACATACACATAGACATACTGACAAAGACACACAGACACATATAGGGGCACACACACAGATACACAGACACAGAGACACACATACACATACTGACACAGACACACAGACACATATAGGGACACACACACAGATACACAGACACATACATACAGACACACATATACACATGTACACATACAGAGACACACACACAGATACACAGACACAGACACAGAGACACACACATATACACACATACATACACAGAAAACACACACACACACACAGACATACAGACATACACACTCCTAACTAAGTAAATACAACCAGCTTGTATAATGTTACATATATATATGTTTTCAGGGCTGACCATTTGGAATTGGATAATCAGTTGGTGTGCACTTCTTTGGCAAAGACCAACTCTGCTCTTCAGCATTCCTTAGCTGCTTGTAATGTTTCCTGTATGGCTGAGGCTTCCAGAGTTTCCCCTGTGCATTCAGCATATCTATTGCTGTTGTCCTGGCTCAGCTCATGTTTAGGCAGTCATGTTGGTGAGACTGTGGGTGTAGTTTCTGCATTCCTAAGAGACACAATCTCACAACAAACTCCCTGTTCCTCTGGTTCTTACAGTGGCTCTGTCCCCTCTTCTGCAATGTTCCTTGAGCTTTAGTTTTGTTGATGGTATCCATTGGGGCTGAGCGCCTCGACTCTGCATTTTGATTGGTTGTAGTTTCCTGTAATGGTCTCCATTTGTTGCAAATAGAAGTTTCCTTTGTGAAGGGTGGAGACCACACTTACCTGTGGGTATAAAGACAAATATTTAGAATGTAGTTAGGCATTATCCTGGTTTAGGAAAGGGAAGGTTGTAGGTTCTCCTCCAAGATCCATGAAGTCACTAGCCCTAGGTAGCTGGCTAAGGCTCTAGAATCAGGTATGATTTCTCTCTTGTCAAGAGAGTCTTAAGTCCAATTAGGGAGCTGTTGGTTATACCAAGGTATGTGTGCCACAACTGTACCCTAAGGGTTGTAGTGCCATGTTGGTCCTTCATACAGTTCATAGGGATCATAGCTGGGTGGGTATTGTTTGTTACCTCCTTTTGGAAGCTTGCATGGCACCTTCTGGTACCAGAAAAGGTAGTTTTCTGGGATGAGGCATTTAGGTCAGTTCCAGCTCAGGGGCCTCTGGGCCCTATGTCTGAAGTGCATGGTGCCTTCAGCAATAGGGATATAACTTCTGCTTCTTGGGAGCATTGAAGGGCAATAAATTTAGGCTGTGCATTTTGGGAGTTTCCTGGACAACTGTGTGATACATCTTCTCTGCCAACAAACTAAGACTTCAAGTGAAGTCTCCATGAAGGTGGAGAGACAGGAAGGATGGGGGAGAGGGGTGGGGACAGCTAGAGAGAGAGAAAAAGAGAGGGAGGGAGAGAGAGACGAGACAGAGACAGACAGAGGCAGAGAAAGACAGAGAAAGTGCACCAAGATGCCTGGATTATATAGGGACTAGTTTCTGGTTGAGAGGAAGTCCCTAGGCTGGAAAGTTCAGACTAGAGGGTGGAGTATTTCAGCCATACTCTACAACAGGTAGAGACTGAGGAATGCTGGGAGAACCTGGAGGTCAAGTCTGCTTTGATATGTTAAATAGGCACCTGCTTGTCCAGGGATTTGAGTCCCAACACCCTGATGAACAACTCAAAAGAGAGGTGAAGAGAAAGTTCTTTAAAGTAGTGTATGAAAGGAGCAGAGAGAAGAAGAGAGAAAACATTTGTGACCAGGATTATTCTCAGCACTTTCTTTTTTTCCTTCTTTCTTTCTAAAAAAATTATTTATTTATTTATTTATTTATTTATTTATTTTATATGAGTACACTGTAGCTGTCTTTAGACACACTAGAAGAGGGCATTGGATCCCATTACAGATGGTTGTGAGCCACCATGTGGTTGCTGGGAATTGAACTCAGGACCTCTGGAAGAGCTGTCGGTGCTCTTAATCACTGAGCCATCTCTCCAGCCTTATTCTCAGCACTTTCAAGCAGACAGCAGAGGTGAATTCTGTTTTCATCCATATTTGAAAGTGAGGAGACTGAGGTCATCCATTTGCTACTTACTCATGTGTTTTTATTCTTTGGGGAATTCACCAAGAATTCAACACAGATACTCATCTCTACCAGTCCTTCATGTCCAGTGTTGAGCACACTTCCAAGTAGGATGCTTTTGGTGACTCTACTTAGATGTAATTGCAATCACAGTGTGTATTTATTTATCTATATGTCTATTGTGTATGTGCAGACATGTGTGCACAAACATGTGTGAGTCTGGAGGCTAGAGGTCAACCTTGACTGCTACCTTTCCTAGTTATTTTGAGACAGTGTCTTGCACTTGTCCTGGAAATTGCAGAGTAGGTCAGGTTGGCCAGCAAGCTCTGGGTATCTACCTGTTTCTACCTCCCCAGTGCTGGGATAAGTATACTGCCACACATAGCCTTTAAAACAATAAAAAACCCATGGTTTATGGAGATTGAAATCTGATCCTTGTGTATGCAGGGGACTTGACTGACTGAGCAATCTTCCCAGCCATAGAACACATTGTTACATATCATGAACGTATTGTCCTTCTGGTTAGTTTTAAATAAGGGCTTAAACATCTTACTGACTGGGTACCCAAAAACTATGCTATTTTTGCTAAGAGGAGTATCTTAGAACACTAAGCTATCTCAACAGGTTTGCCCCTGTTCCTGCCTACCTTTGCTATCTGTACCAGCATAAGGTGATGCAGCCATAGGACAACCGCTGAGCCTTTCCTATCCTGCTTCCATTCCAGCATCTTTTCTTTATATGAACCCGACCAAGGCAGTTTCCATGTTTCCAGCCTGTCTCCTTGGCTCTCTCAGGGATGTAACTGTAGTTACATGCAGCTGACCAGGACAGCACATAAATAATGTTTCAAAGGTCACCAAGAGATGAGTAGAGACAGGAAAGTACATAGGGACCAAACCCACAAGGAATTCAAAGTGGCTCAGGCAAGATGAATCTATTGTGGTGCCAGGCTATTTGCTTCATGGTAAGAGGTAATATGGAAACCTAAGCTCTATGGGTGTGACTCCGACCCCGTGGGTCGGACTCATCAACCACATAGAAGCCCTCCAAGTGCTGGAGGGCAGAGGTCTTTTCCTCATAAAACATGAGTGCCTTGATGGAGTTGTCTCTCCAGATGCGCTGAGCCAGCAAGCTCGGCCCTTGAGTTGAACAAACCAGATGCTTCTCTGGCTGGTAGAACCAGTCTATACGCCATGAGTCCCACGTGATGTGGCACTCAAAGATCTCAAGGGAGCAAGAAAGGTCTGATAATTAAGAAAGATTTCTTTCTTGAACTACAGCAGGGCACAGTGACTGTCAGGGTTAAAAGATGGATGGCTTCATAAAGACCACCCGGACAGGCAATTGGCTTGTGAGGGAGAGATTGCCAATGCCACCCACCCATGACCCATGGCGTCTCCGCCAGCCAGAGCTGATGAGAAAGCTAAGCTGCTCAGAACACCAGTTGGCCTTACTTTACAGTGATGAGCAATCCTAGGACAGCCAGATGATGCATCCCTTTCTTCAGTGGCATGCTCTGCCTGGTTCTACAAAGGGCAGATGTAGAGATGAAGAAGACACGACTGGACTCAAGAATGTAGAGGATTAGGGCTTCTGTGACTGTATTCAAAGTTCAGAGCAAGCCAAGTCTCCACACTTGCATGCTGCAATCTTTCAAACATTCCTTTCAATCCTGGGCTGATGATTTAGAGCTCAGTGTATACTAAAGGTTCAGTAAGTTGATCACTGTTTGATAGCTTATATATGTGTATGTTTCAGGGGCGGGGGTTTAACAGAGAAAGGACCTCAGATCAAGAACAAGTACACCAGATTTATATCTATAGCTTTGCCTAAACCAGCTTTGTAAGGCCAGACAGCCTGTTGTTGTCTCTGGATCTTAGTTTGTACTGAAAACGGGGTTAGATTAAGTCACTCTTGGAGGTAGTTCAGATCTGAGATTTGGATTTTGCAAATGGTCTACGAGAATTCCAACATCAATCTCCTCCCTAAAATGTCACTAACTGCCTCAAATGTGCTCTTCTTGAATGAGCATCACAGAGGATTTCGAGGCAGGAAGATGGTAAGGGTCGTAGCTCGGTGGCAGAGTGCTGGTCTAGCATATGCCAGGTCCTGGGTTCTTCAACTCTGAAAATAAAAGGGAGGCAGACGCCCGACTGCTGTGCTCACTCTTCCACCTCACGCAAAATGATTGGCTCTTTAAGAGTTTTATACACGTCTTAATATATTCACTCATACCCCCAACTCTTCCTACCCCACCCTTTTCCCTACCAGTCTAATTCTATGTACTTACTTCTCTTAATTTTTTGACCCGTCAAGACCAATTTATTTTGCTCAATATTCTTGCCTGTGTGGTCTTCTACTGGAGTGTGTCAACATATCTGGGGCTACATCCTTGAGAAAACGGTCTCTTCCTCCACAGCAGGGAACAATTGCCAATAGTTCTACCGCTAGGGGTAGGACTTCATGCCCACCTTGAATCTCCATGCTGGATTTGGCTTGGTTTGGGCTTGTGTGGGCCTTGTGCTTGCTGTCTCAGAACTGCTGAGCTCATACGAAAAGCTGCCCAGCTCTGTGCAGAAGAGATTATTTCCGTGTGGTCATCCACCATCTCTGGCTCTTAGAGTCTTTCTGTCCTGTTTTGTAGTGGTCCCTGAACCTTTCAGGTGTGTGTGTGTGTGTGTGTGTGTGTGTGTGTGTGTGTGTGTATGGTGATGTTCAGCATATATGTTCCATTTAGAGTGGAGCATTCTACAGTCTTTTATTCTTTGGACCTTGACCAGTTGTAGGTCTCTATGTTAATCACCATCTAATCTACCTCTACTTAGTTGAGGGTTGAGCAATGCCCTAATCCTCTGTAACATGTATAGCGTTTTTAAAAAATGTATTTGTGTGTGTGTGTGTGTGTGTGTGTGTGTGTGTGTCTCATTTCTTTCCAGGATTCAACAAATCCAAACTTCCCAGAAGCTCAGCTTGATGAAAAACTTGGTCCATTGGCAGATTTTCTTCTTTTTTAAATCACTCATTCCCGTTAGTGGCCTAACATCGGCCCAATGGGGGCAAGCTAGAAAATGCCTACGTTCTTCTAAACAGTTTCAGTGCCCAGAGCTGATCGTGACACACTAACACACATGACTACCAGAATGTTCCTCGTGCTTTGAGCCAAACAGATGATGGGATGGGTGTTTAGCCCAGAAGTCAGTAGATGACATGCATGGTCCACAGATGAAAGGCTCTGCATTCTCTGGTCACCTCCTCAAGGAGCTCTGTCCTGGGTGTGCATACCATGTAGGTACAGGACATTTCTGCTTGAGAGCTTCTGGTGCAGAATTTTCCAGAGCAAGGTACTCTTGCAGCTGTTCCACCCATCCTTCTGCAACCCCAGTGTCCTTGACTTTCTTCACAACAAGATAATCCATAGGTAAGGATCTATTTCCCATCTCCAAAAACCCCCTCAGAGTCATCATTCTGGAAAGGAAAGAAGAAAAAAGGGAAAAAAACAACCACCCCAAATTGTCCTCTGCTGATGAGTCTTTCAGAGGCTTCTACTGTCACCACGGTCCATGAGTTTTGTGACAAAGCACATCACTGTCTGCTTTTATGGGTTCCATCCACAGGCGATTTCCCAAGCTTTCCGGAGTCTCTGCTTGCCCTAAGGGTCCATCCAGTGTTTTGTCTCAGGATACTCTTTCCTCCCCCCTCTCTTTCATTAATTATGCCCTTCCTTGTTCATTTGAAAGATAAAGCTCAAATTCATTTTCTATTACTCAATTCCTTATTAATTACAGTGTATGATTTTTTCTTTATCTATTTGGATTCTTGTTTTGGTTTGCTTATATTTTCCCCACTAACTCCTTTAACCAGAAACTGGGAACTCCAGGAAAGCAGAAGTAACTTCTGTGTTATATGCTCTTATCTCTATGTTCAGCACCTACTTTGGTGTCAGTACATAATAGATGTTCCTTTAATACTCTCTGGCCTGGTTCTGCTCAGATTTCTCCCACTGACCTTCTGTCCTGCCTGTGTATGTCCAATGTGAAATTAAAGGGGGAAATCAGCATGAGAGTGTCACGCCCTCACTTTCAGCCAGAGGACCTTAAAAGATCAGAATTCATGTCCATCTTAAGTGCTGTGAACATTGGCCACCCCTAGTCTTTGAAGCAGGTACCTACAATGGTCAAAATGATTGAACCATTATATTGTACCCAGAGGCCATGAGATGATCATCACAAGATCATTAGACTCTTGCTTCATGAACATTGCTCTTCAGTTCATGTATGTCACCCTCACCATTTGTCATGTAGCCAGTGTCTAGCAGACTTTGCATTCTTTACAAAGCCAAGAGAAGTTTCTCTTCAAATAATTTAAATTACTTTGGAATGGTTTAAGAGCCTTTTGCCTAGGTAAGCATGACTCTCCTCTCTGCCAGAGCTGTGTGAACTTGTGTCTCTTAATCACAATCCTTAAGATTGCAAGTGAAGTCATTTTATATTCAGTTTCATTGTGGGATCGACCCCCCACCAGTTATTCCAGATTCTTCCCATTCCCAAATGTGCAACATTCCTCCTCACTTTTGTCTCCTCCTGAAATAGGAAATACCCTGCCATTTTCCTACCAAATGTTAGCTTACTTCTCTCCCATTCTTGTCCCTATCTTCCTGGCAAGATCAAGAGCATGTGTGTGCATTGGAGACCATGTTTTACTCTGTTGAACATAGCTTCTATTTTAGATGGATAACTACACACATACACACACACACACACACACACACACACACACACACACACACGTGCGCGCGAGTGCGCCTTTAAACATCATGACTTGTCTCTCTACTTTGTCCTTTTCTGTTTGTTTCCATATCTTTTTGTTTGGGGATCAAGGAAGATGTGGATTTACCTTCCATCTGCCCCTTACTGCATTTGTCAGAGTCAGCATCTGTTAAATGTGGAGAACCCATATGCTAAGGAAGAAACTTTGTGAGCTTAGAGGTGGGTCTTCCTGTCTGAGAAATGAACCTATGCACACTTGCTGTTTGGATATTGCCTCTTGGAAACTCCTGACGTTGTTCCTGGTTCAGAGAGAGCATCTCTGTACTGTGTCTTCTAGGATTAAACAGTTGGTTTGTCTTAGAAAACAGTTTATTATTGCCTGCTGTAAAAGCAACCTAGTGGATAATAAGGGACTACTGGGGGAAACGGGAGTGCTGGTGAGGGCGCATTCTGCTTGTACATATTTTATTTACTGCTCTCCCCAGCCAGAAGTACTTGAATATTTACTCACTGACTGACTATCCATGGTTATGCTATAAGCCAGGCACTATGTTGTTGGTTTGAGTAAAGAGTCACTGGAGGGAGAGACAAGGCAGATGGCACACATCTGTAATCCTAACACTCGGGAAACAGGGATAGGAGAATCATGAGTCCATGTCCAACTATAAATTATGATCCTGTATCAAAAACAAACAAACCACCAACAAATAAAACAGAAAAGAAAAATATCCAGATGCAAGAGCTAAGGTGATTGTCTTATTCCTTATTAGTGCAGAGGCAGAAGAGAGACAGACAGACAGATGTCTAGTGCCATCTCTCACACAGGATGTGTGTGCAGAGTTACAGGAAGGCAAAGGGAACGAAATGCTCTCATCTAGCTGTAGAGACGGAGACCTTTCCTGCCACACTGGCTCATTGACTGACTTTAGATGAACTTGTCCCGTGGAGAAGGAAGGTAAGGAAGGGAGGGAAAGAAACAGGAAGGGAGAGGTACTAGCATCCACAAAGGTTCAAAGCAAGTAGTAGTAAGTAGGCATACTGCAGAATGGCCTGGAATCTGTCATCCACAGTTGTGATGACCTTTGCTACTGAAGGCATGCCCCAAGGACCAACAGCATTGACAGGACAGAGAACTTCTTGGAGCTCTGCCTGAACCAAAGGAATCAGAACCAGTATTTTAATAAGACATCCAAAGTCAAGGTGGATCTGTGCACTCGAAAGTATAAGAGCAGGCATAGATATATTTTCCAACCTTGGCATGCAGTGGATCCCCTAAGGCTTTATTCTGACCAAGCTGCTGGACCACACTGCATTCTAAAGCTGTACCTGTAGCATTTGTCGGAAGGGCCCATAGCACCGCTTTGAGAAGCACTAGGAAGATGTCGACTCTCAAGGCTCATTTCTTCAGTTCAATACCCTCCAAGATGGAGGAGGGTGGCTGGGTCAAGTGGTAGGAAGTCCTAAAGGATCTTTACTCGAGGGGTTTGGACTTTCTCCTGGAGCATCAGGGACCACTGTCAGGCCTTTAGACAGGAATATGAAAGCCTGTACCTCTCTGTCTCTCTGCTTGTCTGTCTCTCTGTGTGTGTGGGATGTCTGTTTGGCCTTATGCAATTTGGATGGTCACTGTGTTCTAGACAGACAGATAAATTATCAAGTAAGTGTTGATAGAGACAACTTTAGATAAACTTGGGGGTGGAGACTGGACCCTGTAGGAACCAGTGAGTGACTCTCAGCCTTCTGGGAGGGAGTTTGCTTCTCACTTGCTTCCAGTGGCTGCCACCTTTTCCTGCTCAGAAAGCAGCCTCACTTTGTCTTCTCTTTGCAAGTCTGCCTCTGGCCCCAAGGACAGGTTTCAGCCTGCCGTGTGTGGAGGAAGGGGGCAGTAAACCACTCAGGAACAGGATTTATGAACAGGAGCCGTGTAATTACTGCCAGACCTAGCAACCTGAAGACTTTATGGCTGAAGTGTTTGGTGTCATCCATTAAAGAAAAGTGGGCTCTTGGCATAGATGCTGTCACCTTATGACCAGGCCTGTCTCTCTATGTGAAAGTCCCTCCCTCCAGGTCTGAAAGCGGAGCCTAGCTAAAGACACAGATAAATCACCAGTGCTCAGGGCCCAGACCTTACCAGGGCCCCTTGAAGTCAGAGCAGGACTCCTAAAGGGACTGGGGTTTGTCTCCCGGGTTTCTGATTGCACACTAACATATGGACAGAGCTTTTAATAAGAACACCTCCCTGCATCGCTGACTTCCCCAAGGCCTTCCCCCTTTCTGTGTTGTAGCTCACCAGCATCTCACAGAGGCCCTGATACAGGCAGCAGAGGCAAATGAGAACCTGAAGCCCAGGGAGGCTTCGTGAGTTTCCCAAAGTCATACAGCAAAGGAGTACAGGAGCCCCGGGCATCTACAAAGCTCTTCTTATCTTTCCATGGGCAGAAAGTCTGTCCTGGTTTGGGGAGGAGATCAGGGGCTTGTTCTGACCATAGACCTGTCTGACAGAGGCTCTGGCTGCTGTAAGAATGCAGAATAAGCTCAAGGTTTCTCTGGAGTCATGCTGGGAATTTGAGAGAGCTGCCCAGAGCCTCTGGCTCTCTAAGTAGGAAATGGGGCTAGGAATCAGATTGCCTCTTTCACAGGGCATAGCAAGAGTTAAATAACCTTGCAGGGTCTGGCACTGGTCTTCTTGTCTTGTGACCGTCCCTCAGGCCTCTCAGAAAGCCCTTCAGAATTAGAGTTTGATGCTCAGATGAGACAATGGAGGGAATGTGATTTGGAAAATCCTTGTATTCTATTCAACTGTGAGGTAATAATAGGAAAATGAATCTGCCACCACACTGCCAAGAAAACAGCAGCATTTGAGAGAAAAAGCAGACCCAGAGTCTAGAATCTTCATTACCATGATCGTTTTTGAGCTGAGGGCCTTCCTTAGGTTTTAAAGCATCTATCTGGATGTTCTTCTGACTAGCGAATATCTGACTAGCGTAGTATGGGAGCTGAAGAAGGGGGCATGGATAACTGTCAGGCTGGATATTTGTGTGTTGGGGCACTGTTCCACCCACTCATCTGCTCTTCCAGAGGACTGCTATCTTGCTGTCTCTGCACCTGCACACCCATGTTCATGTCTACCATTAGATCTGGCACAATGTAGGGACCTGGTGACTCTTCATCTCAACTGGATTGGGTTTTCTCTTATTCCATGGATTCAAAGTTTAAGGTTCACTCATTTCCATTTCCCGAGCCAAGTCCGTGACTGACACAGGGTAGGTGCTTAGTAAATTCAGCTCATCTGATGGCTTCCATGATGCATAGGAGACCCAAAGTTCAAGGTAGAATAGGAGTGTGGAGCTGAAGTAGGAACTGGCCAGATGACAGGCACACTTCAAAGGTGAATGGTGGTGACGGGAGGGAAACATGCTTGTCCAGATGCCTTTTTGGCAGGGTGGGAGCCTCAGCAGAAAGGGTAGGGTGGGGGAGATGGCAATATCCCAGATGCTTCTGTCATGGCTACAGGGCAAGAACACACAGCCAGAAGAAAGGAAGCAACTCAGATGGAGACAAAATGCATTTAAAATCTCCTTCCCTTCTGTCTATGGCATGACAGCCCTGTGTGCGTGTTGGAAAGAAAACGGGCTCTGTGGTCAAGTAAACCCATGTGTGGATCCTATCACAGTGCAGTCAAGTAAACCCATGTGTGGATCCTATCACAGCAAGCTACACTGTTGGATCTTGAATGTGATTTTTTTCCCTCTTGCATCTCTGTTTCCTCATCCAGGAAAGTGGCTCCGTGGTTCTCCTTACACAGGTGCTGTGGATGCAGTTTGTAAGCAGGGCTTTATTAAGCAGCTGCTCTTGGGTAGGTACTGCTGAGTAGCTACATGGATTTAATGTGTAGTCCCCCGTTTGTGAGGTAAATATGGTTATTACTATCTCCAGTCTCCCTTGCAGAACCAGGAAACCTGCAAGTTCAGAGCTGATGAGTGATTTGCTCAAGCAGTCAAGCCAGAATTCCAACTAGGATCATTCTGTGAAGACTACACTATGAATGTGTGAGTGAGGGGCACGTTCTGTGAGTCCTAGTCAAGCTTGACGCACGTGTGATGGAGTTTGCCCTCACTCCCAGCGCTCTCTCTACCCCTCACCTCATTTTCTTTTCAAAACGGAATCTTTGGCTAACCCAGGTGTCCATAGCAGAAGGCAGAGTACCATGAAGTGATTTAATGACTCTCCTCCCCTTGTCCAGGTGCTCTGGGTCTTCAGTGGGACTCGAGTCAGGAAATCATTAGTGGATGTTTATATAAGAGAAGAGGAGAAGTTGCTGAAAGTCAGACATTTGGACGATCCAATTTCTGAAATATCAAAAACTGTCATTCCAAAAAAAAACCCAAAAAACCAAAACAAACCCAAAACCCATAAACCAAAAAACCTCACGCACGCGTGCACGCGCGCACACACACAAACACACACACACACACACACACACACTATACTCTAAGCTCCTCTCTTTAGGAAGACTCCATTTCTTTGCCCTATGAAATGCTATAGACATCCTGTAGGTTCAAAACAAAAGTAATATTTAACTCTTCAACTTTTTGGGACTGCTCACGTTCTGCACTAAAGGACAACATGGTGTGGGGAACAATGCTGGGCGATGCTCTTAACGAAATGGATGCTGGCTCTTGGTTCTGTTTTGAGATGTGGGGTCAGGTATCAGGAACAGGCTATATGGCTATATTTGTTTCTAAGATAAGTAGGTTGAGCTTTGGAGAGGAAGACAGAAGAATTAAGCAGGAAAGCGACTTCCTTTCAGCTTAACCAACTGAAGGCTGTAGGGACTTAAGTCAGCTGTGGGCAGTAACCACTAGTTAGCAATCCAGCAATCTGTGTATGGAAGACAGCCTGTATATTCTGTCCTGCTTACTGCACTCTTGAACTATAGTTGGCAGAAGATAAGTAAATGAAAGTAAGTTCCTGAGCTCATGGTTTATGTACCACTCTCAGAGTTCTTTTGGGCAGTGGGATGAACGCACCCAGGTTTTCAAGTTAATGAGACACAGGTCCGATTTTCAGTCAAGCCGCTTACCTGTGTTTGTGGCTTGCCTATGCGGGTCAGCCATTTAGCACCTCTGGCCTCAGGTTCCCTGTCTGTACCAAAAGTGTAACAATGCCTGAATTGTAAGATCATCATCATCAGCAGCAGCAGCAGCAGCATCCATCTGTTATTATTATTATTTCTAAGTCTTAAAGTGGAAAGTCTTTATCTGTTATTGTTAGGTAGAGAGATGAGCATGAGATGACCTACATTCTTTGGGACGATATGAATCCACCTGGCTTGTTGGTGGCGACTGCCAGCCTCCGCTCAAAGTTTCAGCCAATGCCCATTATGTCATTATGGAGCCTGCAGAAGTGATTACCAATGTTACTTTTCCAGTTCAGTGCAGAGCAGAAGGGAGAGGTTTTTCACACCGCTAGCGTTTTGTTGGAGCACAGCGATATGGATCCCAGATGGCTCCCTCAGCAGATGCGGCCCTGTACTGCTGCTTTACAAGGGATTTAATGAAAACCTGGCGCCTCTCCAGGCTTGATTCAATCCTCGGTGTTCTCAGCTAATACAGACAGACTGGTCTGCAAGTTCCCACCTATAGATGGCGTGGGGGGATGCTGGGGTGAAAAGACAAGGCTAAGCCTAGGTGGCCCAGTCTACAGGCTGGGGCGTGAGAGGACATTCGTAGGAGGGTAGCCGGTACTGGAGACTGCCTGGTTAGCGGTTGCTTAGTCAGGATGATCTGGGGACACACTCGGACAAAGATGCCTTTCCCAGCTGTTTGGGACCCACAGTGTTTTTCTTCCTTGCCATGGCTAAAAGCAGTGGAAAAGCAGCAGCTTCAGTTCGGTTCCTGCTGTTGATAGGAATTGGATCTGTCTAGTCACCTTGTTCGAAGTGCTCTGACTCCTCAAGTGTCAGCTTGCTCTCCCCCATGTCTTTTATTTTGGCTTCACTGTCATATCTTAGAAAAACTGCCTTGATCTCCTTTCTTCAAGCCCCCCCCCCCTTTTCCCAAGTTCTTAGCATGGCACAAGGCTTATGCTGCCTGAACCAGACATGAGTTGTGAAATGTAACCATAATTTACTTGTCTACTCCTTTCCTGTTTTGGTCAATTTGTGGGATGCAAGACCTTTGGAAGTAGGAGCTCCTTGCATCTCCTTGACCACTACAGCCCAGTGCCCAGGGCAACCTGGTCCAAAGTAAAGCTTCCACAAGCATTACTGGATAAGAGATGCATTTCAGAACAAGAATACAACAGGTCCGCGCTTACACCTCAATGTCATCATCCACAAGCTGGACTTCTTTCCCAGATCCCTCTTAGGTTCATCATCTGTACAAAGTGGCTCAGCTGCTATAGAGAAAGGCTGTTCATGGAGAGCAGCACCGAGGAGAGCCTAAGAGATGAAAGCTATGATTCAGTCATTAAAAATTAAGCCCCCATATACATCTACTAGTACTTCTGTTCAGCTAACATCCACTGAAGATCTAGGCTCCACTATGCCCCTTACCAAGAACTGGCAGTGTATTAGGTGGGTTCTCACCAACCCTGGGAGCTGTTTAGGTTAAGTTTCTTTCCCATTTTAGAACAAAGGAAGCAAGACTTCGGGAAGATGCAGCAGCTGAGCAAGCCCCACAACTCCTTAGAGCGACAGCAGTGTTAACCACATTTCTATTCTCAAAGCCATAATTTCCCCTATAATCCCAGGCTGCTTCCTATTAACACTTACCCTGGATAAGTAAACATTAGGAAGCCATGTCCTCTGTCCTCTGGGGGCTCTGGTTAAGGTGATAAGACACATGTGAGAGTAGAATGAAACACTAGGAAAATCCAGAGGGAGAATATATATATATATATGGCTTTGAAGTTTACAAAGCTTGCCCCAATATTTACTACACATTTGAGTTTTAAAAGATTATTATCAAGGATATATAAATAATTCATACAAGCCAATAAGAAAAAGACCAACAACTTTGAAAAGCATGACAGATTATGAGCAGGCAATTCAAGCAGGCAGTAATCACATGAAAAGATGTTTGGCATTACCAGCCAGTGGGGGAACTCGGATGAGAACAAGAAGGTACCATTTCTGTCCATCACGTGGACAAACACGACACTCATGCAGATCCAACTATTAGTGAGGATGAAGGGAAATAGGAGGTGCCGTAGCAGGCCAGTGGCAATATTGGTTGCCGGAACAATTGGCAATGCCTAACAATGTGAGAGAAACACCTTGGGAGGAAGAGAATGCTTGCATACCCGCACAAATAAAATATGTGCAGGCATCTATTTCAGCGTTGAATGTGTCTTAGTTACTTGTTTGCTGCTGAGATAAAACACTCTGTCAAAACCAACTTAAGAAAGACAGTTGATTTGTCTTGCTGTTTTAGAAGGCTATAGTCAGTCCATCCTGGCAAGAAAGACATGACAGCAGATAGGGATGGGCAAGTGTGTGTGTGGGGGGGGTGAGGAGTGGGGGTGGGGAGCAAGGAGGCTGGCTGGTTACATTGTATCCACATCCAGGAAGCTGAGAGCAGTGAGTGGATACTTGTTAGTACTTGTCTTACTTTCTACGCTCTGTACAGTTCAAGCTCCCAGGGACTGGTCCTTCTACAATTAAGACAAATCTTCTTACAACAATTAATGTAGTCAAGAGACTCCCCCACAGGCATGTCCAGAAGCACATCTCCTAGGAGATTCTAGATTCTGTCAAATCAACAGTGGATATTATCACAGTTTTAGAAGGATGGGTAAATAAATTAATAGTTTGTTTGGAGATGATTCTTGAAACAGCAATCTAAATAGTAATTTAGAACTCCATTTAGTATCATGGATAAATACCAGCAATTTATTCGATCTTTCTGCTGAATAAATGAGACTCGAAAGGCACAGGCAGGATATCGTGTATAGACACACTTAACCATGCGCACGCAATGCCACATGTCTAAAATGATTCCCACCCCACCCATTTTCATATGCCTGGTTGGGAAAATGACTGCCCACCCTACCCATGGTAGTAATTACTCCTGGAGACAGGACGGCTCAGATAGGAGCGACTACTGAATCCCCAATAGGCTATTTTAAAACAACACCAGCGGCAAACAGAACAAAAGCAAACCTGCAAAACCATGAACACCATCAGATCCGGGTGATAGGTTCAGAGTTTGTTAAATCTGCCTTTGAACTTTCCTTGTGTTTGGGTATCTTACAGAGCAGACACCTAGCCAGCCAAGAATGTCTTCCTTTCACTTTGTCTAACTTGTTCCTCTGAGGCCATGGAGGCAGCAGAGAAAGGGAGATGTTACTTACATGCTGCCGCTGGGGTCCAGCCCTTTGCTTTCCTGTCCACTGCTCTGTATTGAGCTGACCAGAGGATGATGAGCAGGTGAGAACACAAGCTAATAGTTAATATTTGGTCCTCCCCTGCACCCCTCCCCCCAAAGGGTCCGAGCTGTGGTGGGGCAGAGTCATTTCCGAGAAGGAGGCAGAGACAACTAGGAGGGCCAAAAGGCTGAAGCTCTGAGGAAAGGCTGAAGAACCCCAGGTTCTGTGGAGATGATCTGGGCTGTTTAAACCCACATCTATACCAAACACACAGGTACAGAAATGATAAGCACATGGAAACTGGCCTTGGACAGGCGAAGCCAGACCCCAGCTCTGCTAGTTCCTATCTATGTGGCCTTAGGCAGCCTACCTCAATCTGGGCTAGGATCCCTGTTGTCTCTGAACATGTCCTAGGGAGAAATACAGTGTGATATATATAAAGGGAGTGAGGTGGACTGGTTCTGCCTGTCTCTTGGTGTTTTTTCTGTAATGAGCGTGGCAGCGGCAAGGTATATCTAGTTGTTTCTGCCATACTTCACCGATATACCCACTCCTCACCCCTTCCCTCATCCTGATCCCCAAAGCAGTGTAGTTCTCTTGTCAGCTTATTTGTCTAGGAACTGACCCCTGAGCTTCCAGGGAAGCCCACCAAAGCCAAATCTGGGCAGAACCATCAACTCATTTTCTTCAGAATTCCTACTCTGGGGCTCATCGGATCACATGTCCTTAGTGAGTGACACACAGAAATCTCTGCCGTGTTTATGTGACACCATCAACGAATGGTTCTTGCCCATTGATCCATTGGCTTTTTCCATTCAAATGAAGGATCTTGATCAGAGGAAGGAGGGAAGATCAAGTTAGCAAATTTGTCCCATGGTTCTCTGGATGGAAGACAGCGTCTCTTGTTTTGAGTAATAGAGACCGGCCCATTGTTGTCCTTTGCTAGAGTTGTGAGGCGTGATGTGAAGATCACAGGGTTGAATACAATGGTCTTCCTACTCCTTCTTTTCCTAGCGGCAACAGTTCCAGGTCTCAATCCTCCTGCCTCCTCCTCCTCCTGAGTGCTGGGGTTACAGGTGTCACCCTGGCTGGTAAATCACTATTAAATATATATGCCCATGATGGAAAAAGAGAGAGAGAGAGAGAGAGAGAGAGAGAGAGAGAGAGAGAGAGAGAGAGAGATATTTTTCAGTGTCCTACCCATTGCATCTGTGAGATTCTTGCCCATTGTTTTCTTGCCCACAGGAGCTCCATTTAAAGAAAAGTTTCTTCCAGTGACTTCCAAAGAAAGCAGATTTGGCTCCCCATTCCTTTGATAAGGATAGGCATCTAGCTTCCTGGGCCCCAGCCTTCTCCCAGACCTTTCCACTCATTTGAAGCCATGCTTGTTCGCTGTAGTTACTGGGTCACAACTTTATCAGATCCCAGTGATGCCAAGGCTGGGGGCTCAGGGCAAGCATTCCCAATCATTAGCAGAGGGACAGTGACTTTTTGTCGGCTTTCAGTTGTTTGCACGTTATTCACTTTATACACAAGCATAGAGCTAGCCTCATTGTGTTCCCTGCGCTGGAGGTTGTGGCCCATCCATGGGTCTTGAAATCAATTCAGATGGTGGTTGTCAGCATTTAAAAAATGACTTAGATTCAAATGGAGTAGAACAGAAAATACTTGAGTACATGATCCTACATGTGATCCTACATGATCCTACAATGATACATACATGTGTTTGCTCTGGATGAAGGTGGACAATTCATCTTTTATTGTGTGTCACAGTCCAAGCAGTTCAAAAGCTACTGGTCTGAGATGTGTTGGCAAACATCTGTTCTTGTGAACAGGTTGTTCAAACACAGCTACATCTACTTCTATTGCCTTAAGCCACTTCTACAGTATAATCTCCAAATTCATTAGTTTTAACGTGCAGTATGGACAACAAAGCCTAAATTACTTATTTGGTCCTTTATAGAAAAATGGCCCTCTCCTCTGACTTCCAAAGAGAAAGACAAAACTTTCATTTCGAAGTCAAATCACATGTAGTCTTCAGAATTTCCATCTTCAGTCTTTCTACCCCAGGAACCATCTGAGCTAAATCATGGCATACAGACTTAGATTAATGTGTCTATAACAACAGAAATGTAGTTATCACAAAGGCAATGGCTGCTTAGGAAGCCAGAGGTATTCAGGTGTGATGGCCGTCCGGGGCACAGGCTCAGGATGACCTTTCCATCCTAGGAAAATATTTTGATGTTTAAGCTCATTGCGCTCAACCAGACATTTCCTTGAACAAATTTTCAAGTAAAATATTTCAATCCTGCATTCATCTTGGGGGCCACATGTTTTATCCAAGTTAAATATTTCCAGAAAATAAATGTCTAGACACCGTCTCATATAAATTAAGCACCGGTTTTTGAATAGATTCTTACCAGACCTCTCTTTTGGTGTTTGGTGTGTATAATTTAAGTCCCATGAAAAAAGCATAGGTGCAAGGTAAAGTCCGACAGTGCCCAAGTCAGTCCCCCTGTAGGAAGCCAGTGAGCGTGTGCTGGGATCAATATGGGAAGCCAAGCCTCCAGGACTAGAGGTCAAGAAAGCCCCCTTTCCTTCGCAATTGTGATCATAACAATCTTGGATGGAAAAGCGTACATTCATTTCATGTGTCCCTCAGAAGACGCATGGTTCTGACTCCACTGTTTACAGAACAAGAATGTGGAAATAAAAGAGATGAAGATAAAATTTAATTTTTAAATTTTTTTAAAATTTTATTTCCACTGGATTTTTTTCAAACAGATGGCTTTCATCTCATTCATTTAAGCTACTTCAGTGCTTTTTATATTTTTATTATTTTGGCAGTATACTTCCGTATCATTTCAATGTACATTGTAGATGTTTTTCCCCCACAAAAATAAAATTTTCAAAATTCAAATATGTAAAGGAAAGATCAAACATTCTAAGGTACTATTACATTTCTTATAATATATCTTTATACTTTACATAAATTTTATAAATATATTTATATAAAGTTTATTATCATGAAAAGATTGTAATTATAGAGGTTATAAACTAGAGTTATAAATAGTTTATGTTTTGTATAAATATAATAAATATATTATAAACATTATACTTTATATAAAAATTATAAAATACATTTGTATTTTAAATAAATATTATGTCATATATTTATATACAACAATAAATATATAATAAAGTATCAACATAAAATTGTATGCTATGTTTTATAATATATTCTCATAGTACATTTTAGCTTACTTATGATAAAAAAGTAATTTCATGAGTGAATTTACAATAAAATGTATTGAATTACTTGAAATCCTGTAGAGAAGTACTTTAAAAAGTGGTCATTTATTTTCTAGATTTTTGCAAAGTCCTAGACAATGCTATTCTCTATGTTCTTTTTAAAGAATAAAAGTTAAGAAACTATTCAAGAAGTAGAGAACATTTTTTACATTTTGCTAAGATATATGTAAATCTCTTTATTCTCCTTACTTGGTACCTTGCAAACAAGAAACAAACAAGTTTCTGCACTTGGCACCACATTCCCACTTACTCACTCACTGACGATTTAATGGACATATTAATGGATTTATGTGCCAGACACCAGGCTGGGTGCCAGAGAACAGAAACAGGGCCTGTGTTCTGATGGTTCTCAGCATGCTGAGGGAGTGAATGGGCCTGAGACCCAGAAATAAACAGTCAACAGGTGCTGGGATCACAGAGAAAGAACAGCAAAATGTACTCTGACACATGGCTTCACCTGGGTCACCCGAGATGGCATCTCCAACGATAGCGTGTTTGTACTGAAACGGGAACTCAGCCTTGGGATGATCCCAGGAAGTGAGCAAAGCAGAGGGAGATTTGGTCTGGAAGAACTGAGGAAGAATGTGGGAAATGATTTATCACGAGGCCAGTTATTAATTTAATTATTTTTGTCTGTGGAGTGAGGATCTTATTACATAGCTCAGCCTGCCTTCCAACTCACTGTGCCCCTGCCTCAGCTCCTCAAGGACTGAAATTGCAACTGTGTACCACTACATGTCCTGAGATCACAGAGTGTATAAGTAATCTTTGGATTATTATTTTTAAAAAGTAGGATTGGATATGAGGCTATGGAAAAACCTACTACTATTACCCCACTAAACAAACTTATCAATAAGACAACCTTTAAGAGCATATTGCTATACCCATAGGTCAATGTATTGCTCAGCCCTCATCAGAGAAACTGCTTCTTGCAGTAGATGGTAGTTAACACAGAGACCCACAGTCAGACAATGTGCAAACAGGGAGAGACTTTGGAGCACTCAGGCCTAATGGACAGTGTCTATCTTACCCCTCTCCTCAAGGCTAGGAGGTCGAGAGGGCAGAAAGGTTGTCAGAGCCAGAGCTGGTGGCTGACTTAAAGGAAACAGTATTTTCCAGACACAAAAGGGTTGACACACATATAAACTCACACACACTGTGACAGCATGTATAAGATCTGTGCAAGTACAAGCCAGACAAAATCCTCTCAGGGAGAAAGGGAAGTAAGCACAAAGACTTATCAGTAACCAAAAAGCTATTTGCAATTGATAACGTCTGAGAGGAGAATCCGCTTTCTTCAATGGAAATGACATTGTAAATCACCACAGTCCAGGGAAGACCTCATGCTTAGGAGTAGTTGGCCAACACAAAATACATGTGTGTGTGTGTGTGTGTGTGTGTGTGTGTGTGTTTGTGCACGCACGCGCGCGCGCATGTGTGTGTGTTTATTGTTTTAAGGGAGAGAATAACTTGACATTGGCTGTGTGTGTGAGGATCTGAGAGGAGTTGGAGGAGGGGAAAGAATTTGATCACAATATAGTGTATGAAATTTTCAAAAAAATAAAACTAATTTTAAAAGAGTAGGCTCAGGGAGTACTTTTTTTCCCTCTTAGAAATCTTGTAGGAAATAGATTCTACAGTGAAATGATTCAGAAATGTGGTGGGCCTAAGATCATTCCTGTTCTCTGAGCTAACATACACCCCACGCTCTCTAGCAAGATGGCTGGTTTCTGTGGCAAGTGTTCTGAATGCTGGGTATGAAGCTCCGTGAGACAGTTAGCTACTGTAGTGTCTTCTGTGCAGCCTTGCCATTTACAATTCCAGTTGAGATGATCTGGTTTCCTTCTCTTGACTCTGACTAGACTATAAATTGTTCTACTTGACTTCAGAGAAGAGGCCATCAAAGGCAGCAGAGCTTCCATCTGGTTCTCCTGGGAAGGTGATTCTTGGAACCTGGCCACCATATTGCGAGAAAGTGCAGGCAACCACATGGGATGGCTTTGTGTAGGTGTTGCACTCAGCAGGCTGAGTGACGTTTCAGTCTACATATAGCATCAGCTCCAGATGTGTGGGTAAATCTGAACTCAAGACACCTTGGCTTTAGAGTCTTCCAGCCAACTTTTAGGTGCTTTATTTTCTAACAGTAGACAACAAAAATAGGGGACTTAGAGCCTTTATGTTGGCTGTGAGTACTAAAGCTGACTTCCCATGAAGGGGATTCTGCTCAGCTTTCAGCACCATTAACTGAAGCAAGTCATCTCCCTGGGATCCTGGACCCCATGTCCCTTACTACCAAGATGAGTGGGCCTGCCAGAACACTGAACCTGGTCATAGTGAGGGAATGGGGAGCAAATGACACCATTTCCATCAGACAGTATCTGTGCATCTGTGCTATCTACCAACTGGATTTCACATTCTGTAGAGTGTGTCTCTTCTTTAAGAAGACAACAAATGCATCTTTGTTCCAACCAAAATACATTATCTGTCTTCCTTTGTATATGAGTAGTCTACAGAACCTGACTCAAAGGATTCAGTATTTCTGCCCAGGTTGGGGATGTGCTTCTGTGGTCGAACAGTTTCCTAATATGTCTAAGGGCTTAGGCTTGGACCGTAGAATCTCAAAAAACAAGAAGATAAAGTCTATCTGCCCGCACCCCAAGGTTTCTGTGAAGCTTCCATTCTGGGAAGGATTTTACTGTGAGCACATTAGCAGTTGTAGCACAATGGTTAGTAACGGGAGTATATTCAGCCTGATTCAGACCTTTACACTGCAGTTTATCAGAACATGAGCACATTGCTTAACTGTCTGCACTCCAGTTTCCTCATCTGTAAAAGGAGGCTAATTGCAAAAGTTTGCCTTTTATGGCAATATTGGGAGAATTGAATGAATTAACTTGTGAGAATATTTAAAGTTAGCAAAACCTAGCTCATAGTAATCAACTGTAGTAAACACATACACACACACACAATGTATAAGATATATATAGGATGCATACAGAAGCTAGGTATATATAGATATGTATAATATATGCATATAAATGGTCTATATTTTTGTTGGACATAGTTTTGTTGGGACATAGTTTTTCTATATAGCCAATGTTGGCTTTGAACTTTTGATCCTCCTGTCTCAGTCTCCGAGTGTAGGAATTATAGGTATGAGCTATCATCCTTGCCTGATATTCTTTACTGATGTGAAGGAAGCAGTTCTTAGTCATTATCGTTTTATCTTGGAACTCATGTGATGTCCTGCCCCCTCCAGAATAGAACATGTGCCTTTCCCACTCTGGGCCTACCCTAGCACAGGTAAAAGCTCTGTAAAATGTTCTCGAACCATCAGACAGATAAGGGATTGACCTGGAATGTGTCAGTCTGATGTGCAGCTCAACACCATTAGATTGAATAATCAATGTGCCTAGTCTCAAATAGCAGAGATGAGCTACAAAGCTCTGACCTGTCAGGATGGAAGAAAGAGCCGTAGTCAGAGAAACCCTGGTCAGTCATTAAGTATGAAGGGAGAACTGGAGCAGCAAGAGCTTGTACCATGCTGTGACATCATCTGCCATTCATTTATGTGGGTGAGAATGATTTACCAGAAGCCCAGAGAATGGGGAAAAAATGTAACTCAGCTTCTCCCTACTTTCAAAATGTAAATGGCGCTGAGGAAATGACCTGGCTGTTGAGGTAATTTCCTAGATGGACCTGCAAATTTCATTTGTCCTGAGTTTCAAAGCAAGGGCCAAGAAACTGGGATGTGGATGATTCTGGGAAGCTAGGGGCACATGGACCCCATGTTTACCATCCATGGTCTTGGTAGGAACTCTTGAAATATATGATGTCATAAGCGTGAAACCAGGTAAGACTGCAATGGTAAGACTTTCAAATACAGACTGTGCTAAAAGGAAGTGTCCCTGCTGTGCACTTCAGGTCAGCCCCTTGTGGATGCAGCAACATGGATCTATTATATTCTTACAGTGTACGTTTCTCTGAGCAATGGTGAAGACAGAGATCAATACAACCACCAGCCTCAAGAAACTCTGACTATGATGTCAGAAACCAACTCATTAGAGGACTATTCCCAGAAGGTGAACTAAATGTGAGGATACCAGGCAGAGCAGAGCTGCTGAGGCAGAGTAGGGGCCCCAGCCTAACATGATAGTTATGTCAGTGGTAGCTGTCAGTTACTGTCATTAGGGATTCATTAGCAGCATCGCATATGCCTGCATTGGCCAGCTTTCTAAATGGCAAATGTGGCTATGTCATTTCTTATGTATGCCTTTTTAATGAAATTAGTTCATATAGACTTAATACTTGTGTTTCCTCAAAGTCCCCATTAAACCCCCAGCTGCCACAGGCTTGGGGTTGGAAAGCAGAGCCTTTGAGAGGTTATTAGGATTGTGTGCATAGTTGGTGCTCTCAGAAGAACAGATGGGAACTTGCCTGTCCCCTCTCTTGTTCTGTGGTGACACAGTGAAGGAAGGGATTCTTTATAAATGAGTAAGAGAGCCCTCAGCAGACTTCTACTGCGCTAGCACCTTCATCCCAGACTTCTAGCCTCCAATGAGAAATACATTTTTTTTTTTTTTTTTTTTTTTTTTGGTTTTTCGAGACAGGGTTTCTCTGTGTAGCCCTGGCTGTCCTGGAACTCACTCTGTAGACCAGGCTGACCTCGAACTCAAAAATCCGCCTGTCTCTGCCTCCCAAGTTCTGGGATTAAAGGCGTGTGCCACCACTGCCCAGCTGAGAAATACATTCTTATTGTTTGTAAGCCACCCAGACTGTGGTATTTGTCACAGCATCCAAGCTATAGTCATTTAAAACAACCATAGCTAACACTGAGGACTTACCGTTGCTAAACTCACTCTCTCTCTCTCCTCTCTCTGTCTCTCTGTGTGTGTCTTTCTGTGTGTCTGTGTGTGTGTGAGAGACAGACAGAGATAGATAGAGACAGAGACAGAGAGTGACAGAAGATATAAGCTGTCTATTGCTAATAAGAAAGATCTCAATCTTCCTTGCAAAGCTGGTGCCTCCATGGTGCACCCTCACCTTTACCTTCCAGTCATTCCTTTGTACAAGCCTGCTTGTCTGATTACTCCAAGAAACCTCGGTGTCTTGGTGTCTTCTGGCCTGCTTCCTCTGGTGCTGCTTTCCTGCCTGTCACCTGGGCTGTTGTTTGTTACTCATCCTTTTAGCCCAGCTGCCTGATCGCCACCTCAGGGCAGAATCCACATCTCTGCCCTTTAGGCCTTTAGTCGTGAAGCTGGAAAAGCTCTTCCTCTGTTTGTCACATGTTGCTCTTTCAAAACTCATCTCCAGAACCACCCAGGTGTGCATTCTTTGTGGACCCATGAGGAGGAACTGACACGTTCTTCCGGAGGCCCTGGCTTCATAGACATCCCTTGTTTCTCTATAGCTGGACTGTGAGCTCCTGGAAGCCAGTGTCTGTTTCTGTAGCTCCAAATCCACAGCTCTCAGGGTCTGGGAAATAAGTGGATGGATGCATTAACCCTACTACATTGTTGTTAAACTGTCCATGTAGCACTGCATACCACTGCCTACCACTGCATGCCACTGCATACCATAAGCCCATTTGAGGGTGGGTATTCATTGACCTTATTTATTTTATTTTGTTTTTCCTCTCTTCAGTACTGCTATTCACACTGAGTAAGTGAATATTTGTTAGATAGTTGAGTCTAGACTTAGAAAACTCAGTTGTTTTTATTTGACTGAGCATGGTGTCCCCAATGGAGGAGTTAGAGAAAGGACTGAAGGAGCTGAAGGGGTTTGCAACCCCATAGGAAGAACAACAATATCAACCAGCCAGACCCCCCAGAGCTCCCAAAGACTAAGCTACCAACTAAGGAGTACACCTGGAGGGACCCATGGCTACAACCGCATATGTAGCAGAGGATGGCCTTGTTAGGCATCAATGGGAGGAGAGGTCCTTGGTCCTATGAAAGCTCGATAGATGCCCCAGTGTAGGGGAATTCAAGGGCAGGGAGGTGGGAGTGGGTGGGTGGATGGAGGAGCACCCTCATCGAAGCAGGGGGAGAGGAGATGGGATAGAAGATTTCTGGAGGGAGGGACTGGGAAAGGGGATAACACTTGAAATGTAAATAAAGAAAATATCCAATAAAAAAACCTAAGTTAAATGACATATGGTAAACTCAAAGTGTACCTTACAGGAGGTTCTAAGCTCTGGGCTTAAATCTCTCCTCTGACCTTGGTCAGCCATTTTCTCAAGTTGAATTTATTTTCTTGGATTGATTTGTCAGCTAGACTAATAATATCCCACACAGAAGGTGGTTCTGAAGATTAAACAAGACAGTATACATGAAATGCTTGGCGCCAGAAGGTGTTCAACCAGAGGTAATTTCCGTTCACACAGTCAGTGTCATAACATGGCAGCAGCTTGACTGGTTCCTTCAGACTTCTGTAGGGTCTTTGAGCATTAGAGACAAGTCTCACTTATGTCGCCCTGGCAGTTGGATGTGGAATGGTGCCCTTGAAAGCTGATACTGGGCTGTGCCAGGAAGATCTTAGCCTTCTCTCAGCCAGTGCTATTCTGGGGTTTGATGGCTTTGGAGAGAAGATAACAGCTGACCTTTGTACTGATAGAGAATGCCTGTGTTCTGGGAGAAAGTGCCAAAATCTTAACTAATGCCAGCTGGAAAGAACTCAATGTGCCCTGAAGTCGGGTATTCAAATGCCAGTATTTTTATGCCAACATGAGAGTTTATTCAGGAAGTTGCAAAGAAGAAAAAGAAATAAGATTCCATAGCAATGAACTCCAAGGGAACTGGAAAGTTCTCAGTCTTTTCTGCTTGCCTGTGTCCAATAGCCATGAACATGGAAAGAAGGCTGTATTTGCAAGAATGGTACCCCCCTCCCCCCCTAGTGCTGTGGTTGTAATTCCAAAGACTTGAGAGAGCAGAGATTCACTTTGTGTGTCTGTTTCACATTGACTGTGGGAGCGGAGAGCTGTTCTGTGTTCTCATTCAAGATCAAGGCTGGGAGAGCCACCATCAATGTAGCACCACCAGCCATCTTGTCAGGAGGAATAGGCTAAGGTCACCCAGGCAATCCAGCCTGGTAGGCCAGACCTGTCTCCATGTGATTATCCAAGCAATGTGTATGGCTTAAACATTTAACCAGTGGTGGGGTGCCAGGGAGAGCAGGGACTTACCAGGGCTCAGTGCAGGCTGCTGTGGAGTTACCTTGCAGCAGTACAGTTGTTCTCATCCTGAAACAAATACAGTTTCCTGAGCAACCAACTAGAAGCCTTGATTCTACTGGGTACTGAGCTATACCCTTGACAGACTTTCCCTCCCTTGCTCATTACTTTGTGTGGTGAGCATCACGGATAGAAATGAGAATATGGAGCTGTGATGTGAGCTTCAAAAGCAGAGTATTAGAAATATCAGAAGCATATGGAAGAAAGGGAACAGATTTTTTTGAGGTTCTAAGGAAGTAGAACCAACAGAGTTTAGGGATCAAAGGAAGGACAAAGAGGAAAGGAAGAAATGTCTGACAGTCCCTCTGCTTTTGCTGTCTTGTCTGATGATGGGATAAAGATGGTACAGTTCACTGGAAAAAGAATGCTCAGGTAATAGCATGTCACTTATGCTTCCAGAAGCCAACCAAGAATTATTATTAAGTAAGGCATTGAATACACGGATCTGGAGCTTAGGAGAAAGGTATGAACCAGAGATAACATTCAGTGGTCATCAACTCACAGTGGATGATGGCTCAAGCCAAAGGAAAGTGGGTGGAGTAAAAAGTAAATCAGGAAATGAAGTGTAGGGAAGGAAATTAAAACGGACAGTTTATGCAAGGACTACAAAGTAGGAACTAATACAATTATTTTGAGAAATAATTTTCAATTACCTGGTAAAGATGGGTACATCCTTTTGCTCAGAAATGCTACCCCTGAGCATAGGAAAAAGTCAGAGAAGACACCTAGAGGACACTCAGAGCAGCACAACTACACTAGCAGACCCCTGGGAACCACCCAAATAACCATCAGATCCAGAGAGGCTAAATTAGTTGTGGAATAGTCACACAATGGAATAGCACCAAAACAAAAAATAACGAATCAGGGCTTCATGCGGCAGCATGGATGAGCCTCAAGAACAGAATGTTAACTGGAAAAAGAAAGTTGCATGAGAGAAATCCAGTATGATTCTTTTAATATAAAGTTCATAGGCTTGCAAAACTAAACACATGTGGTAAAACTTAAAAAAAAAAAACAGTAAGGAGAAAATAAACACAAAAATAAGAATAGTGGTTGTTTTGGGGGAGGCAGGGAAAGGCTGGGATCCCAGTGGTGTTCACTGGGTTTCAGAGCCTGGAGTGGTGAATTTCAGACTAAGAACAGACAGAAAAGACAGCGCTGACTTCTTCTTTCTCTTTTTTTCCCTTTTAAATGTAACTTTCATAACATGGAATAGCAACACTCAATACTTTTTAGTCCTTATTTTTTGTGAATGTGTGTGTGTGTGTAGACGACCGTGTGCATGTGTGAGTATATGTGTGTGTAGAGGTCAGAGGCCAACCTCTAGTGTCACTCCTCAGGCATGCGCCATCTTGTGTTTTTGAGACAGGGTCTTTCACTATCTGGAGATTTGCTGATTAGTCTAGCGTGACTGGCCAGAAACCCATAGGATTCACTCATCTTGGACTCCCTGGTGTTGGCATCATAAGTACCTACCACTATGTCTGATTTTTTATGGGGGTTCTGGGATTAAATTCAGAGTCTAAGGCTTGTATGACAAACAATTTACTGCCTCTAGCCTCACTGCTTACTTGCTTGCTGGCTTACTTACCTTTTTTGGTAATAATCTAAAAATTAATATAATAAAGAAGGCCTGGACATAGGAAATAATACAGTCTGAAAGATTATACAATCAGAAGACAAGGAATTAAAAATGAAGTCACTTAATGGCCAAGACAGCCAAGAAAAATAAAAGTCCTAGAATTAGCAGAGAGTTAACTACTTTGGAGAGCACCTATGAACAGACCTCCATGTGCCACTCCTTAATAATGAGTCTTATGAATGTATGTCATTTAATCTCCCTACAATATTTTGAGGGACATACTACATTGGGTCCTTTTAATCAATGAGAAAAATAAGACTCAAAGATGCCTCGTAATCGTCCTGGTCTTATATTTATGTGAGCGACAATTTAGATTAGAATGAAAGCTCTGCTGGAAAATCTACGCCCTTAACTGGACATACACATGAGTGCTCTCTTCTGCAAACAAGGACATTTTCATGAAGAAAGAAAGACTTGGCAATATCAAATGTTGCAGTGACATAAAATGAGGTTGAGAATACAGTTCTGTTAACTAGCCTAGTGTGCATGAAGCCCTGGGGCCAGTCCTCAGAACTACTGAAACTATGCTGGATAGCACAAGCCTGAGAATTTGGGAGAAGGAACCAGGAGGTTCAGGAGTTGACCATCATCCTCAGTTACAGAGTATGAGGACAGCTCATGAAGCAACATGAGATCCTGTCTTAAAAATAAATACACAGGGCTGGAGAGATGGCTTAGTGGTTAAGAGCACTGACTGCACTTCTAGAGGTCCTGAGTTCAATTCCCAGCAGCCACATGGTGGCTCACAACCATCTGTAATGAGATATGATGACCTCTTCTAGATTATCTTAAGATAGAGACAGTGTACTCACATATATAAAATAAATAAATCTTAAAAAATAAATAAATGAATGATAAAAATAAAGGCAGATAGTAGCATAAATATATAGACAGATACACAGACACAGATCAACAGATAGAAGGTGCAAAAAATTTTCTATGGCTCTAAGCATGCAGAAATGGGTAATTTCTATCCTCAGGGTCAACAGTGACATCAAAGCAAGGTTAATGACATTTAATTATATTAGACAGAATGATAAATTAGAAGCAGCAAAGTAAAAACAGATGGTATAATCTGGAGCTAATGGTTTACATCTGTAATCCCAACACTGGGGAAGCTGAGGCAGGAGGATTGTTGTGAAGGTTCCAGGCCAACCTTAGCTATTTAATGAATTTTCAGCTGGGGCTAAAGGGTGAAACTTTGTCGAAACAAAACAAAACAAAACAACAAAGCAGTAATGAATCACCCACCCCTGCAAAATAAGAGGAAAGAACCAAACCAAACTAAGTCATATTAAATCAATCAATCAAGCAAGCAAGCAACAAACACTAGCAACAAAACAAAACCCCATGGGATGTGGAATGTTCTTTAAAGGGGAAAAGCAAGCTCAGGCAGAATTCTCAAATACTGACTAGACTTGGGTAAGGAAGAAACTTGAAAGGAAGCTCTAGCATTGGAGACCTCCTTTGTGTGAGAACATCTAAATAGGGGGCTGGGTGAGCAAGAGGGCAAGAGGGCAAAGCAGAAACTCCCACTTTCATACTGGATGAAGTAATAAGGAAGTAACCTAACCTCTCACAAACAAACAGCACCCAGAACAAGTGACAATGAGAGCCACTTTCCAACACAAGGCAGTATCTAAAGAATCAGAACCCCAAAACATGAACTGTAAACAAGGTGAGTCCCAAAGTTGCTTTAGCATTTGACCTGAGGACAGCTTCTGTACTGCAGATTCAGTAAGGGAGGGACCAAAAGGATCCAGGAGCACCGAGCCTGGGGTTTCAGGTTAGAGCTACAGAAAGAATTAAATAAAAGATCTTCTTCAGTAATGTGCGTAGATTACACCATGACCAAGTTAAAACATCATATATGCGTAGGGTAAACTGAACATGATTAGTCAAAGAACAATGGGGTTTTGTAGTCAGGTCAATTCCCAGCTCACAGAAGATTCGGGGAATCGTCAACTCCAGCTACTTCGACTGGAAAAGCCTAAGTAATCAGCTGGCACATTGGATGAGACCCTAGAGGGAAAAAAATCTTAGGCATACATTGTTTCAATTTAAACTTTTTCTTTGTTTATCTTTTTCTCATTTTGTGGGTTTTGGCTTTCTTTAAATCATTTCAATATTTCTTCAAAATTATATTTTATTTTTAACTTTGGATTTTTAGCTAAACCATTTTTTTTGGAGATTAATTGTGGTTTCCACTATGCATCTTTAACATAGTCTACATAAAGCATTGTCCAACTTCATATAGGAAAAAAGATCACATTAGCCTTTTAATTTCTTCTTTTATCCCTAGTCCTTTATAGATTTATTATAAATTCATAATGTTACTATTTTTACTTGAAATAATCAACTTTCTGTTAAAGATATTTTGAAATGAATAAAAGTTACTTTAATATATATCCACACTAATTGACATCTTCATTTATTTGTCTAGACATATGTTATTAGCTGATTACCTTGTTTTCATTTTTGCTTGATGAACTCCCTTGAGAGGTTTTGTTGCTATATAGACTCTATCTATCTATCTATCTATCTATCTATCTATCTATCTATCTATCT
>JADRCH010000098.1:1211881-1242321 GCA_019843965.1 Rhynchomys soricoides | reverse complement strand
TCTATCTATCTATCTATCTATCTATCTATCTATCTATCTATCTATCTATGTAAAATGTGTGGAAGTCAAGCCATAAGGGACAGCACTGCTTTCCACAACAACCATAGACTTAAAAAACGAAACAAAAAACCAGTACTAAGTATGAGTATGTTTTAGAATGATTGATCAGGGGAGCCCAAGAGGATCTGGAATTATATAGAATATGCCTGTCGCCCATGGTTGCACCTCAGAGGGTGAAGGTAAGACCCCGTCACTCAAGATACTAAATACTTAGGACATAGACTTCTTGGATTATTTGTGCTGGATCTAACTTGAAAATCTCTTCCTATCAATTTGAGAGGAAGGGGAGACATAGAAGAAGGGGGAGAGATTGGGAGAGATTGGAGGGGGGGAAGGAAAGGGAGGAGGAAGAGTAACTTTATTTTAATTAAAAATGCACACAAATTTAAAAAGGAGTCCATGAGTTTGAAAGAGAGGAAGGAGGAGTATACGGGATTGTCTGAAGGGAGGAACAGTAAGGAGTAAACAATATAATTATAGTATAATCTTAAAAATAATACAAGAAAAGAAGAAAAGAAGGTAGAAAAGTCAAGATAGGGAAGTGATATCTCAGGACCTTAGTCACCTGAGGCTTCAGAACTCAGAATCTTTGAGGCTTAGGACAGATTGAAATCTGAATAGTGCTGACAATTAAAATCTTCCTGAGAAGAGAAAAAATTATAAAAAAGAACTGCAAGCACTTATCATTAATGTATACAAATCCATGAGAAAAAAATCACTCTCCTTAGCAAAGTAAAGAAGGAAAGAAAGAAAGAAGAAATATGGCATAAAATAAAACAAAAGCAAGAGAAACAATGAGATGGTAGATTTAAACTTAGCTATAGTTAATAGTAGTATTAAATGTAAATGGCATAATTTGTAGAATTAAAGGCGGGGTTGCCAGACTAGGTAAAATCTACATGCTGTCACAACAATCCATTTGAAATATAAAAGCACAGATATTTAAAGGCTTGTAAAGGTTATTGTATACAAATTAAGCTGAAGCAAACTGAAGTGGCTATTTAGAATAAAATAAAGAAGATCCCAGAACAATACTCTTTATGGAGAAAGAAAAGACTAGAGAGGTAGTTCAATTTCCTTACTTCATGTGAGGACACAGTGAGAATTCAGAAGTCTAGGAGACAGCCTTTAATGTAACCTCAGCATGCTACTGCCCGTGTCAGGAGCCTAAAGATCAGAAGAAGGCTCTCAATAGAATGTCACCTGCTGTTATCTTCCTAGTAGCATTCCAGCTTCCTTAACCATGGGGAATAAACCATTGCTGCTTATTAAGCACTCAGACTATATTTGTTTGAGATTTTCTAACTAAGTAAGTAGGATAAGGCCTATCCTAAAATAATTATAGTTAACATATGTAAAATGAGATGATAATGCATTTTTATTAAGCTTGTGAGAAGTCAACACCAGTCCTTGCCATGCCTACTCAGCCTTATATTGGAGTTGCTACTCAAAGCAGTAAGGCAAGGAAAAGAAAGTTTTAAAAAATGTGTATTTACAGTAAAAAGTATAGCTATCTGTATTCATATAGTACATGATCATCTTGGAAATTCATAAGAAATATACAGAGGAACTAAAAGATCAATTTAGAATGGTCACAAAATAAAAGATCAATTAGGATTAATATTTTTCACATGCTATCAAATGAAAATTGGAAATTAAAATCATTAAAAAGTAAATACATTTATAATTATATTTAGATCTTGATATTCTTGTTGACAAGTCAAATATGTGTAAAACTGAGACAATAAAACTACAATATTAATAAACACATGGGGAATTATTCTAGCTTTATAAGATGGAAAACTTCAAATCACTAAGACATTATTTTTCCTGTAGTTTGTCTATAGCTAAAGTGCAGTTTCAGACAATAGACCAGCATAAACTTTGTAGAGACTGACAAGCTAGTTTTAAATTTATATAAATGTATAAGGGGACCGACAATAGCCAAAATATTTTCTTTTATTAAAAATGTGAGCAAGATTGGACAACTTTACATAATTTTATGATTTAATGAGTTGTGTGGTTTGGGGATCAGGAAAGACACGTATTTCCCTGGAACAAAGTACAGAGTCTGGAATGGACATGGTCAGTTGATGTTTTGTAAAGGTGCCAAGGCAATTCAAGAGAAAAAAGTTAGTCTTTTCAGCAAATGCTGGGATAATTGGATGCTCGTGTGGAGAAAAATTAACCTTGATCTTTTCTTTATTCCATATACAGTAAGTAATCCAAATGAATAAAAAAAAGTAAAACCTAAAATTATGAAATGAGAAGAAACCAAGAGAAAATCTTTACAATATGGCAGGCGATGGTTTCTTAGGACACAAAAACCATGAGACCTCAAAGGAAAAAGCAGTAAGTTGAGTTTCATAAACATTAAAATTTCTATTTCCTCGTACATACTGCTAAAAATGATGAAACCAGGCATATATATAGAGAAAACCACCGAGGAACATGTACTTCACAAAGGTATTTTGTGGAGAATAAAGAATTTGTGCAATCCACCCCAGTTACTACCAATTCAATAAAAGAATGGAAAAAGCTTAGAGCCAACAGATATGCAAATGGGCCAGGAGGACACTGAGCCTCAGAGTGACTTTTCTTTATCCTCAAGTTCTAGCCGAAGATTTGCTTTTCTTAAATCACCCCATGTTTCCAGTTTATACCATGGTGCCTTGCAAAGATACCATAGGAGTAAAGGAGTAAAAATTCGATCATTGGGTCATAGGCATGGACCCTTACTCAATGAGTAAAGAATAATTTTTGTTGTTTTTCCAATGTGGTAGTTAAAAGGACTCAAAGTCATTAGTAATTAGGGGAAAGATAAAGTGAAATTTAGTTAGGGTTCCCTGTACACTTCAGGATGGTTAAAAATGGGAAGGGATTGATGTCAGATGCTTGTGAAGAACCTTAATGAAGACCATTGTAAACTTCCAGTAAGTCTGTCCAGTGGAACACACTGGAGAACACCATGACCAAGTTAAGCATTAAGTTTATTGTGGGTGCAAGTGGGTAACTCTAGTCACAAGTCTTTACCAAAAATAAAATAGTCTCCCATCTACACAAAATGTTCCAAATACTAACCTCCGTAACAACTTTATCATGATGTCCCAAACCAAGGAGCCATCAACAGGTAAATGGACAAACTGTGGTACATTCATACAATGGAATTCTAATCAAGAATGCAAAGTAATGAACTACTGAAGCATTCTTATAGAAGAACTTAACAGCGGTCCAAAATAGACTATGAACACACACCATATCACTCAGTTTGTCGTGGCAGAAAGAATAATAGTGGTTGCACAGGTTGAGGTGGCATTGATGGTGCTCACAGGGTAAGACTAGATTTGGAAGGGACATAAGTAAATTTAAAGTAATGGAAATATATCTTTATGTGTGTGTGTGTGTGTGTGTGTGTGTGTGTGTGTGTTTCTCTTTTATTGAATATTTTCTCTATTTACTTTTCAAATATTATCCCTTTTCCAGATCCACTCTGGAAACCCCCATCCCATCCCCTCTCCCCCTGCCTCTATGAGGGTGCTCTCCCACCCACCCACCCACCCACTCCCACATTCTTGCCCTGGCATTCCCCTATAATGGGGCATCAAACCTCCACAGGACCAAGGACTCCTCCTCCCACTGAAGTCCAACAAGGCCATCTTCTACCACATACGCAGCCGGAGCCATGGGTCCCTCCATGTGTACTCTTTGGTTGGTGGTCCAGTCCTCGGGAGCTCTGGGGGGTCTGGCCTGTTGACACTGTTGCTCTCTCCATGGGGCTGCAAACCTCTCAGCTTCTTCAGACCCTTCTTCAACTCCTCCATTGGGGACCCCATGCTCAGTCCAATGGTTGGCTGCGAGCATCTGCCTCTGTATTTTTCAGACTCTGGCAGAACCTCTCAGGAGACAGCCATAGCAGGCTTCCATCAACAAGCACTTCCCGACATCTGCAATAGCATCCAGGTTTGGTGACTGCATATGGGATGGATTCCCAGGTAGATCTTAATCTATCAAATTGTATGGTTTAAGTGGGTGTGTTTTCTTGTTTACAGATTTTAATTCAGTGAAGTTGGTTTTTCCCCGCAAAGGACCCAATCTATGCTGAAAGCAATGAGTTGTGTCATAACAAGACAGATGCACAGAATTTAGAGCCCTCCTTTATCCTCAGCTCCCTTTTTCTTTCAAGACCAATATTTTTCTTAGATGAGGGTAAGATGGTGCTAAAACTATGCATAGCCCCCGTGTATGTAAGCCTCATGGTAAATGCTCAAGATGTATTAACACATTTAAAATGGTGCTGGATGATCCTTAGTTCTAATTGTCCATTGGTTTTGGCTTTAATTAGTCAACCCTCCAAGATTCCTCCTCTGACAGAGCAGTTGTCACTTTGGGTTCCATCATGAATATTAGACATTTTCAGAAATACAATCTACCTAAAGAAAAGTACCTCACATTCAAACACCATAGGTTTCTGAGTCTTTGTCTAGATGAGTATCTACTAAGATAATGAGAATATCTGACCACTTCTTAGGTCAAGTAATCTCACCCTACATGTCTTTGGACTCCTTGTGTTTTACGATTACACTGCACTCTTTCAGCTCCATCCCTACTATGGACTTTCTACTTCATATAGACTGACTCTGAAGACTTTCTAATAACAACCCCTTCCAGAGGTCTTTCTGCCTTCTCCTTTGCTGTACTTCTCTGTGCTTCCAAATACTCTACATAAGCTTTAGATGGTGCATTTATCTAACAATGTAGAGAGACTTCCTACAGATATATATTCCTCATTTTGTGGGAATACATCATTCATGTTGTTATTTCTACATCCAGAGCATTGGTTGACATATACTGCACATTAACACTCGACAAATGGGCATAGTCAATAATCACATGGTCCACAGTTTATGAAAGCAAACTCTTTCCCACTCTCTCCCTAGAATTGTCTGCATCCATACCAACCTCTAGTACTTCTTCTGGTTAGAGCCTTGAAGAAAGGGTTTAGGGGATGAAATGTGCGCTTCACAGAGTCTGTCTCCATATTTCTTTTGTTCTAGATTTGGTTCTGCTAACTTTGAGAACATGGACAATCAGCCATCAGCTCTCTCAGCTTCACTTTCCACATCTAAAAAACTGGAAATCAGCAAACTTACCATGTAGAGTTATTTTGAGAATTAAATGCTATAGCCTCTAGATCAAGCACAGTTGCATGGGAAATTGTTACATAAGACTTGCTCCCAAAGTAGGACATGATTACTTAGAGATGCTCGAATCCAAAGAACATGAAGATGCCATTTCATAAAGATTTCATGAGACATATAGATGATTTCAGAAAAATAGAGTGGATTGTGGCACATCGGGGACAGGTCAAAATGTTTCACCTCCTTTTCCTTTCCTCTGGGGATGTCTATACACACCTGGGCAAAATTAATTTGTTGGTTTTGCCCTGCAGACATCTGTCTCTGTCCATGCGAGTCCTGGGTTGCTTGGGTGCTAGATCAGCAGAGTTAGCATCCTCCCCAGGCAAAGCTGGAGAAAAAGCGTGCATGCGGAACAGGATCTGGAGCCAAGGGAAAGCAACTCCAGTGTCATCTGGAAAGATGTTGGTTAAACTAAACCAAAGCAAAGCTTGAGTGAGAACTACCTCTGGGCTTAGAGGCAGGTGCCACACTTCCTACCTAAACAGCAACGAAAGGGAACAAAAGTGAGTGTCTGGGTCCCTTTCTCATTAAAAGGGTGAAGAGGTGCAAGCAAGCATCTAGGATGATAAGCATCAAACTAGAAATGCAAGCACCATTGCTTGGGTAGGGGTTGAGTGTGTCTCTGCCATGGGGATTCTGTACACACTCTTGCCATTTCCATATATCTACCACAAGGCCCTGGCAAAGGGTCAGATGGATGAGGGTGCTTGCTCTTAACCCTTTAGACCGTAGTCCTCAACCTTCCTAATGCTGTGACCCTTTAATACAATCCTCATGCTGCAGTGACCCCCAACCTTAAAATTCTTTCATAACTGTAATTTTGTTACATAATCTCAACGTAAATATTCGTATTTTCCAATGGTCTTAGGCAGCCCCTGTGAAAGGATCATTTGACTCCTAAAGGGGTCATGACAAGCTGAGAACCACCACTTTAGATCCTCAAACTGTGAGGAAAATAAATTTCTTCTTTACATTAACCCAGACTCCAGTATTTTATGATAGCAGCAGAAAATGAACTAAGGCAGTATACAGTCTTTTTCTTTTTTTTTTTAATCTGTGGAAATAATTATTCATTATCTTCTTTTACCCTCACTCTCCCCTGTGAGGTAGGCAAGGAAGGAACTATTGTATAACAGAGAAAAGAAGTGTCACTGCCTACAAATGTTGCATGAGTCTGCTAATAATCACCAACTAAGAAGTTGGAGGTATGGTATTTGAACCTTAGTCTTTCATTTCAAGTCTTCTTTGGAAGGCCAAGGCTGTTTCTATCTTTCATACCTGTGCTTTTATTATTCTCTATGCCTGAAATAGATAAGAATAACTTTCCAGCACTTTAGATACAATGAAGGAGACAATGAGCTGGGCAAAAGTAAGCAGAGAATTAGAGTGAGAATAGCAGAGATGAAATGTGTCCTAGTCAGGGATGCTACTGCCATGATAAAGCATCATGACCAAGAGCAACTAGGGGAGGAAAGGATTCATTTGGCTTATACTTTCATCACTGTTCATCATCAAAGGTAGTCAGGACAGGAACACAAACAGGACAGGAACCTATAGGCAGGAGCTGATGCAGAGGCCATGGAGGGTACTGCTTCCTGGCTTGCTCACCATGGCTTGCTCAGCTTGATTTCTTATAGAACCCAGGATCAATAGCCTAGGGATGGCACTACCCACAGTGGGCTGGGTCCTCCCACATCAATTACTAATTGAGAAACATGCCCAACAGGTTTGCTTGCAGCCAGATCTTACGGAGGCAATTTTTGAATTGAGGTTCCCTCTTCTCAGACAACTCAAGCTTGTGTCAAATTGGCATGAAAACCAGCCAACACAAGATCCAACAACTAATGGGAGAGTAACCAAGCTTCCTCCCAGCTTCCAGTGCTCAAGTTTTCCTCTGTACTCAGAGTCCTTTCTGCTCTGTAAGTAAGGATCATTAACCTGAAAATGGCATACATTCTTTGAACTCGGAACCCAGCTGGGAAAAGAGAAGGGAGATAAACTCTGACCCAGAAGGGGACCTTTCAATTCAAAGAATCCCAAAGCAACACAGCCAGGGGACCTGAGGTCAGCTGTCTGCACCCACAGCAAAAACCCCTTCTTGCCTCTCCCTCCAAGCCAAATAGGGGAGACACAATGACTAGAAAAAGAACCTCCAAGTCTGAAAATCCAGAACATGGTGTCTGATGGCCACCGTATGGAGGAGACCTGGACAGGCTTTGTGAGGGACTCCCGTATAGACTAGTGTTGCTTCTGGCACCAAGGACCAAAGATAACTGACCTGCAGGGTTAGCTAGGTGTCTTTTTGTTGTTGTTTTTGAGACAGAGTTTCTCTGTATAGTTCTGGGTGTCTTGGAACTCTCTTTGTAGACCAGGATGGCCTTAAACTCACAGATCTACCAGCCTCTGCCTCCTGAGTACGGGAACTAAAGTTGTGCACCACCACCATCTGGCCAACTAGGTGTCTTAACAGGACTCCAGCCAACATGTGGAGAAAGAAACACTTCAGCTCAAAATTTAACCAGTAAAAGCTTTATCAATCATATCAACAAGTGAACAATGGGCCAAATCAGTTGTTTGGGGTTCTTTTGGAGCTGAAGGTCAGTGGGTGGAGCATAAGCTGAGCTCACTCGTGTTGCCTGATTTTCAATTGAAATTCTACTTCTGTCCCTGTCTTGAGAGGGGATTTAGCATGTTAGTCTTCTCTTTGCTCCTTTTTCCTTGTCTATGATTTGGGGAATGTTCATGTTCACTTTCAGAGAAGTTCATGAAATGGTAGCTGCACACACAAGCATGCCAGAAAACAGACGGGACATACATTCCAATTTCTTGCTCTCTTCCCAGAGAGTAATAGAGTATCCACTTATTGAAAATTGAACTCTTATACAGCATAAAGAATATATAAAAACACCATAAAACTGTATATGATCATTCACAGCTTTTTCAAAGACGAGCTGAGCGAAGAGCAAAGGTCAACATTTCCCAGTCATCATTTAGTGCAATTTGAAACAAACCCCAGGAATCTGTGGACTGTTAATCTGGCTCGAGGGGTCACCCTACTCAAAACCAAGCTAGTTATTCTTCCCAGCTTCTCTGTGTTCAGGCTTTGCTCTGTTCTCTGGCAGCTCCTGCCCCCACTCACACCCCCTGTCAGCATGACTGATGAATTCAATATCCCCATCTCTCTAGCTGACAGCTTAGCAAGCTGACTCCAATCTGCTGGACCCCCTGGTTGCCTGGCTCTGGCTTCCCCAATGAGAGGCCAAAGCTGCTGTGGACAGACAGACAGGTCTGCAGAGGCTGGTAAATAAGAACTCCCCCAGAGCCTCTGCCAAGGGTCGATCTGACAAGGCTGCCACTCACCTTGTCAGGCTGTGTGTGGGATTCATCAAGAGCCAGCCTGTCTTTCCTTGACTCTCATCAGTGTGCCAGGAAGGATCTGCCTTTAAACCTGATTACACTGAAGGCAGTAGAGGCCTACCGGCTCATGACTCATCACTCTGAGACAACCTGATTTTCCAGAAGCATTTAGGTATTGATTAGGGAAGTGAGAAAGGTTACTTGGTACCCGAACGGGACAGAGGTTCACTGGTTTATGGATTCATTCTACTACTATTGATTCAGGTGGTTTAGCTGTGGAGATGAACTGAAAAGAGGTTGTTTGCAGGTGAACCTCAATGTTCCTGCACCTTGAAATGGGATCCAGGAGTTCTGTCACACGTTGGTTCATATCCACTGACTGTTGAATGAGTCGGGTACTTCACACGCATCATTGGGCTGCCCTGTGTGGGTAACTTGAATGATTTTAGAAGGTATCCTAAAGGAACTGAAGTCCACTGGGTATCAAATCCCATACCTGCCGCTTTTCCTCTTTCCATACCCTTTAGTTGTATATTGAGTTGGATTAGAAAACAAACGGGTAGGACAAAGGAAGACACAGCTGCTTATGGAAACTCTTTGAATAATGTAAAGTGCTCTGCTCTAAGAGAGCCGCATTGTTCCTGAGCCTCTGGGGTTGCAGAGGGTTAGGTTCAGTGGACAATGGAGCATTTGGTGACTGACCTCTCCTTCAAGTTCAGGAAGCCTCTCAGATTTCGGCTGCCTGGGAGCCGGGGCACTGAGAACTAATTCCTTATGTGCTTCTGCTTGGCTGAGGCTCTGGAGCTCCATGGAGAGATGGGGTTAACCTGGGCACTGTTTTGGAGCTTTCATCTAATGGGTTCCATCCAACCTGGAGAAAATGTTTGTTTCTAATATCTATTTGAAGGTAAATTTCCTTTCCGAAGGTCCTCCACCGAAGGAAGAGGAAAGCCTCCTATGTTCCGGGGGCATTTTTCTTGCACTGTTTAACTGCTAGCTGTGGAGTTTGAGATATTCAGCTTCAGAACCCACAGGGATGAAATGTGAAGAGACAGGATGAAATGGCAGGAAGTGTAAGGAGTATGGAGTATTATTTTGGGCCAAAGTCCCATCTCCTCGGCGACTTCCTGTATAATGTCCAGCATGTTTCTTAACACCCCCATTTTCATTTCTCCAACTATAAAATTGACATGATGACGCCTTTGCATCTTTAGAAAGTTGCTGCACAGTAGAATGCTTTCACATGTGTAGTACCTGCTAGGAACCTGAGATACAAAGAGCGACATGACGGACATGCATATGAAGCCTACAATCCCGGGGGGGGGGGGAGGTTGACACCTCCCAGCCTGGACAGAGAGAACTGCCTAAAGGATTCTGAGCAGTAGCATTAGAGAGGAATTGAGGGTGCTGCTAGAGCATGGGGACGCAAGTGTCACTTCTGGTGACTTGAAAGGTGAACACTGAAAGTGGAAGGGAAGGCAGAGACATTCTGGTGAGTAAACCAGCATTCACAAAGCTCCAAGGGTTTGGTACAAAGCACAGATGGGGAGTGGGTAGGAGACCATATGCCTTCATTTACCATGGGTAGTCTCTATTTAAGTCTGGAATATTCATTAAGAAAGCCATCATGGGGGCTCAGTGGTTAAGAGCACTTGCTGCTCTTGCAGAGGACCCAGGTTCAATCCTCAGCACTCAGGTGGCAGATCTGAACCATCTGTAACTCCAGTCCCAGGCCATCCCATATCCTCTCTGGTCTCCAAGGAAACAAGGCACACTTGTGGTAGATATGAAAGCAAAGCATTCATACACATAAAATAAAAACAAATGAATTTTTGTTTGTTTGTTTCAAGAGAGAGCTTTCATGGACTCCCTGAAATGTCACCAGTAGGTGAGGAATTCTCCTGTTGTCTCACTTGTGTGGCTGATAAATTTAAGCTAAGAGGAACCCTAGGCTGAATGGAGAATTGGGGTACACTCTGGGTTTGTGGAACAGATAAAGAAACTTGAGGTTTTTTTCCTTCAAAATCCAAGAACTGTAGGCACCAATTAAAGGAGTAAATCAGTGATAATTTTACTAGTTAACATTTGTTTAAGAGTTCTATGTGCTTAAATTATAGGAAGTGCTTTTGAAGTGGTAGGTACTATGGTAGCCTCATTTTATGTATCAAGAAACTGAACCTTAGAGAGAAGAATAGTCTTCTAGAGACTCAGACAATGAGGGGTGGAAGGTTAAATTGAAGCCAGGCCTCATTCCAAAGACTAGGGACTTTACCACACTGACAATGCCAGTGTGAATGAATCCTCTTCAAGAGCTATTGCTTCTCTCAATACTTAGCTGACTTTGGTACATGGTTTTTGAGGCAGCTGATGTGAACCGAAGCCTTCCCAGTGGCATCTCCTTGCTTTACTCCACAGAGCAGCAGCATGGGTGTCTGAAGGAACACAAACACCATAGTTTAGCCATTCCTTGTGGCCTTGGGATTCTGGTCCTGGCTCCATCAGCTGTGATCTGAACTAAGCCACACTACTTCCCTTCCTGATTTCCAGTTCTCAGAAAAGGACTTGCCCTTGACCAGGGGTATATATAAAACCACCCAGACAGGAAAGGCCTGTGAACTAGAAAATACCCCAAAGGATAACAGCAATGGAACACATAGCTAGGATGTAGCTCAGAGGAGTAGGCTCTTAGCATGCCCAAGGCCTTGGGTTCCATCCTTGGCACCAAAACCAAATATTTGTCAAATCACCTTGTTAAGTAATTTGCATGAGTTTTCCCACTTGCCTTTTATGGCCATTTAATATATGTGTAAGTTGAGGTCCAGAGGATTAAATAGCTTGTCCTAGATCTCAGAGCTGGTGCTCAGCACTAGCCTAATGGACATCAGACCAACATCATACAGTGTTATCCATTCAGAGGAAGCTGAAACATGGCAGCTTGGCACCATCTCACCCAAGATTTTAAGAGGACGACACAGAAAGAGGTCTTTTAATAATAGAGTTGGCAGGTAGACTTCAGGTCCAGGCTCATCCATGGGGTCTTGAAAGGACTCTGAGGTTTGCAAAAAAGTCCAGTCATTACGCCAGTGTTTATTAAGCTATAAAAGGTGGATTTTTGCTTGGAAAACAGCCTTTTCTCTGCATAGTGTAATAAATGAATACATACCCCACCCTTTCTTTTTCTGAGTTCTCAAGTGACTTATATTAGGGGAAATTCAACACGGTCTTATGCTTTTCCTCATAAATCAGTCAACTAACATGGCACAGGCACAAGTCAACTGATATGATACGGGCATCAGGAATTTATTACCCCACAGCCACTGTGTTATGTTCTGTGTGCATGTTTACTCCAATACTCTTCAAATCAGGTACCGTCAGCATTCTGTTTTCCAGCACAGAGCAGGAGGAATTCCAGGCCAAGGCCCTTTGCTGCCCTTGAACCCAGGTTTCTCTGAAAATAGAGTGTGTGCTCTTTACTTGCCAGGCAAGGTTAGTGCCACTGTCAGGACTTCCTGACAGGTGAACAGTGTTTACTTCTAACCTTGGAAGGGTGTTGGCAGAGAGTGAAAAGTTGAGCTTAGTGAGCTCTGGACCATATGTTGATCCTATCTGTGTGACTGAGATCAGTTTACTACTCTTGGGAGTCAGTTTGCACAAGTGCAAGCATCCATGTCCCCTGGTTGTCCTGAAGGTTGACTGGCTGGCAGTAACCCACCAATCAAAAGAAGGACTAGTAACTGAGAGAAACGGAGTCTAAAGAAGCTGATTTTGATTATGATAACAAGGAAGAGGCTGCATGAGCCCCTAGCTCAGCCATCTGACAGATTCCCATGCCTCTGGCCCTTGAAAGCAGAATTTCATGTAAAAAAGGTGATAACGATTGTTAAAGAAGATGGCCACCATGCAGGAAAAGTGTACATGATGGTAGAAGGAGATGGTCCCTTGCCTTCTGTGCCTTTCGGCATTCCTGGATTGGACAGTCACAGCCCAAGGGGGCGTGGCTTTCTGAGTGATGACTGTCGGAAACTGTCGGCTTTTGGCCATGGTCATATTTTACCACGTGTATGTTCGTTACAGAACCAGAGGCAGACTTTGGTGTGCAAGTTGCTCCATCTGTTGTAGTGTAGTCTTTTTTTTTTTTCCAATGGTGGAAAAAGTTTAATGTATTTTAAACTGTAAGATGTGTTTTTTCCTGTAAAATACAATATGTAATTATTTCTTTAAACAAATCAACCAATATCACAAACAAAAATATTTATATCTTGTTTTGTAATGAATCAGTAATGTTATCTAGCCAAAAGAATAGGTACCCTGCATTATATTATGTAAGATTAAAAACAAAACAAAACAGAAAAATCTTCAAGAAATCACTTTAAAAAATCAATTAACACTGAAGGCTTTCTGCATTTGAAAATGGCTTTTAAGGATGAACACTGTTAACATCTTGACATCTGTAATGAAAGGGAAAAGCTACTAACCCTAGTTCTTGTCACACAAAGTTGTCATTCAGCTGACTTTCAACATTTATACGTACAATATATAAATTACAGCTCTGCATAGCATTATAATACTGTTCAAGAGAAAATAAGGATATACCAAATATTTGATAAATAAAATTATTGCATTTAATGTTATTTTCTTAAAAACCCAAATTATCATATTCCTTAATGTTGTACCAAACAATGCCAGTTCAAATTATAGAAAATGTATGTCAACAGTACCTGAAAGCAAAATTAAGAAGTGTATAAAGCCCTACCTATAGTTTGCCTAATTTACATCAAGTGATCATGGAAACAAACAATTCTTAAAATTATTTTATAATTATGCACAATGAACAAAAACATTATAGATAGCAGAGTACTTGCCCACCATAAAATTATTTACACCCATTTATTCGGCTAGAAACACTAGCTTGAGAGGTACTTGTCAGGTATTTTCCTCTTGAAATAACTTCTCCACAGCAAACAATTGTCTTATATTTGGAACACACTGAAGAAAATAATTGTCTCATTATTTTTGTGTTTTGAGTCTTAATACCTTGATAGTTCAAGGTATTATGGGAGAATCCTGGTGTCCTGGATAGCTCAATAAACACATTAAGATCAAGCAGAGTGTTTGTATTCTGAGAACACTGTCCAGTCCATACAAATGCTTGTTGTGTAGGCTGTGGGCCCAGACTTCTCCTTCTGGCATGGGACACAACAAAGCATGTGTTAGGAAAGCTTCACACTGATTTTGTTTTGCTCCTTCTTCATCAGGCGTTGTGCTTTCGTCTCCATTTTCTTCCTTTGTTGTTCTGCTGCTCTCTTCTCTCTGTCTGCAATTTTCTGCTGCCTCAGAACTTCTTCTGCTTGCCAGGCTGCATCTTCTTCCTCTTCCCACGCATTGGTATTTTCTTGCCATGAATCTAAGTCACCTAATTCTGAAGATTGATGAATAAAAGGCATATCTTGTGTAGCTGCCAATCTACTGGAAAAACCTGTGCTACCATCTGGAACGCCAGATTCAATGGTTCTCTCTTCTTAATAACAATTTTCTGAGTTTTCCGTATAGTTGGTGTCATGTCCTTGAAATAATCAGGTCCCAGTTGTTCCAAAGCCTTCTGCTGCGTTGCCACATTCCCATTCCCTCTTTCGATCTTGACACTTGTGGGTGCGTCTGCATCCCAGGAAGTCCACTCCTCCACATCTGTCTGCTGAGGGACAGACGAATAATCAACTGTAGTGGGCAAAGTTATTTGATCTCCACTTAATTTCCTTCCTCTGCCAGATCTACATATTAATCTTTTTAGGAACGAGAACACTGTTGCTAGGCAGGTACAAACTTTAAATAACCGAAACTGAGTGATGGCCATGGTGAAAACCAGAACCTGTCCCTTTCCCTCCCCGCCCTCCCGGCGGAGGCTCCAAGCTGCCGCGGTCCACCCACGCTTATGAGGCGTGCGCGTGTGCCTGCGCATGCGCACCTAGAGTAGTCTTTTAGACAACACTGAACTACAGATTATGTCACAAAGGGGAAGCTCTTATTTATGTTCTCCCATACACCTGATCCTTTGTGCTGCCCCCAAGATGAGCATCTTGACTGTACAATGTTCCCCTGCATTTCTGATACAAAGGACATTTCTATGTACTTTGTCTTAAATTCTTAGCTCAAGTACTATTAAAACTTTGGAATTCGTTGCAAAGTTAATCTTGGCTTCCTATTTTGATTCCTCTACACTTTGATTAGTGCAACAGTCAACAATTGTCTTGTTCTATCGGTCTGTGTTTTCTACTAGACTGATCTCTGTATTACAAACTCTGCCTCTTTAGTTCTTCAGAGCACCCCTGGAACCTACAGCAAGCACTGGCACTGTTACTACTTATTGGTAACTTTGAATGAGTCGATGAATGAATAGACAGTCATTGGTAATATGAGGTGAACTAATGAACATAAGGAGCTTTGCGCAGAGTAGGAGTTTTTCTCACCCTATCTTGTCCACTGGAGATTTTTGAGCATATATGCCAGCTTGCTTCTTTATGTATTTGGCTTGATTTGTCGCAGAACACAGTAAGGACTCAGTAGATACAGGCAGAATGAACAAATAAGTATTCAGCCTTCAGTGTGTTATCTTCAGCATACGTGGTTGTGTTAGATTCATATTTGCACAGTCACTGTTGCCTGACTCCTACCTTGTGGCAGACACTGAGCCTGTATCAGTCATTGACAAAGTCTGTATGAAGACGACAGGAGGGTGGAGACAGGGATGCTAATATAAGGTAAAAAGTGAGGTGCCTTATCTTGAAGTACCATTGGGACCTCTAGGGAGTGAATGAGACTTACACCCAGGACCCTCTTGTAGGAAGAACAGATTCCCAGGAGATGATACAAGTATGTATCACGTCAAGTCTCAGTGTTACCCATGGCATGCCCTATAGCCGATGAATCCTTACATTGTTCAGACCACTCTTCTATACAGTTTCCCTTTAGATCACCAATTTCTTTCTTAGAGGGTATACTGGTTTGGTAGGACCATGGAATACCCAGATTCTCGGTCAAGCTATTCTAGGTGCATTTATATGGGTGGGTCTGGTTAACAGTAATATCTGGATTGATAGACTGGGCAAAGTAGGTGGGCCTTGACCAGTTGGCTAAAGAGCAGAAATCTGAGCTTCTGTTGCTGTGATAAAACCACGACCAAAAGCAACGTGGGGAGGAAAGTATTCACTTCATATTACAGAAAATCCCATCATCCCTTGAGTCAGGGCAGGAACTGAAGCAGAGGTCATGGAGGAATGCTTCTTACTTACTGGCTTGTTCCTCCTGGCTTGTTCAGTTTGATTTTTTTATACACCCCAGGATTACCAGCTCAGGGGTGGCACCACCCACAGTGAGCTGGGCCCTTCCACATCAATCATCAATCAAGAAAATGCATTGCAGGCTTGCCCACAGGCCAATCTGGTGGGGGCATTTTCTCAGTGGAGCTTCCCTCTTCCCAAATGGCTCTGGTCTTTGAGTTGACAGAACACAAGCCAGCAAAGGCAGCCTCCTGCCTGACTGCTGGAAGGGGGCATTCTTTCTTCTGGCTTTCCAGGATCAAACTGAAAAATGGCTTTTCTTAGGTTTCAAGTTGCCTTTCAGACCATGACTGACAGCACAGACTCTCCAGGTCCTCTAGCCTCCAGACTAAACTGGAGCCATGGCTTCCTGAGGCTCCAGCTCCTGACTACAGAGTGCAGGACTTTGTAGCCTCTGTAATTACATGAGCCAATTCTCTCTCTCTCTCTCTCTTTCTCTCTCTCTCTCTCTCTGTCTCTCTCTCTCTCTCTCATTATCTATCTGTCTGTCTGTCTATCAATCCATCTATTATTTATCTATCATCTATCTGCTTCCCATTGGCTGTGTTTCTTTGGCAAAGCCAAATGAAAAAGCCTATGAACACAGAGCGTAAGGACAAAGCCTCCCTTTGAGCTAAACACACCAGAAGCTGGGCTGGGTGCTCTGCATCTACTACCTCTTTCACTGCAACCCTCTGGCTCAAGAGTGGGTGTAATTTCTAAGCGATAGGCGAGAATATTGAAGCTCAGAGGTGTGAAGCAGCATACCCAAGGTCATACAATCAGCAAGTGGCCAAGTCAGATTAAAACCTCATTGCTCCTAATTCCACCATCAAAGTCGTTTCTTTCCCAGCCAGCCATATCCTTCTCTGCCTAATTAATTTCTCTGTTGCACAGTAAGTTCCTTGTGGACACAAACCAAATCTAATTGTCTGATTGTTGTTGTTACTCATTATTACTTCTACCTGACAATTTTCAGGTTTTGTGCCTAACCAGAATCTAGTGAATGAAAATGAGTGAGGGGTAGGTGGTGGCAGCCTTAGACTATTGCATGGTCTGGTGTATTGTCAGAGTCCCTGTAAGGAGGGCTTTGGAGACCACTTAACTTTATTCAGCCTTAGATGAAGCCCTGGTTCTTTGCCTACTCATGCTGTTGTTAATTATAGCATGGCCAAGAAAGCCCACAGAAATTGTGAAATGTCCTGAAGTTTGGCCCCTCAGGTTGGGGAGCACACCTCCTCAGGAAACACGTCTTAGGGCCCTTTCAGCACCTCACCTCTCCACAACCACGCACTGCAGCCAGACCTACACTCAGGCCAGAGCAGGGAGGGGAGAGGATGTGAGCAGGAGAAGACAGGGAGACCCTGACAGACGCTGGGCCTCTGGTGGTTGGACTCTGCCTATAAATAGAAGGAATACGAAGCAGAATGTCTTTTTAATATGCACATGGAATTCATTTATTTAATGAAGAATTTTCCTGGAACAGAGAGCTTGCCATCAGAGCTGGGCTATTTTGAGTAGGATGTGAAGGAAAAACTCAGGAGAATGATTTGCTCTTTGGATTTATGCATTTAAAATAGGCTGCAATAAAAAGTAAAAGTGTAAGGGTAGAAATAAGATCCATGCTTGCCAAGGAGGGGGTAGGGCTAGGAGACTGCCTGGAGAGGGGCAGGATGGGATTTTGGTTATCATGGAGATGTTTTATCTCTACTGAGTTTTTATTTACATGGCTGTGTATGTTTGTCAAGACGAATATAACTATTTGCTCCCAAATAAATGACTCTGACTGTTTGCAAATTGCACTTCAACCACAATTAAATATACAAATAACATATCACAATATGCCTTTTGTGGGAGAAAGGAAGGAACGGAGTGGATGTTGCCACATGCCTACTTCAGGTGAGGTTCTCATCGGTTCCTCCTCTTACTTGGCCTTTGTTAATACCTGCAAAGCACACAGCACCAGAGGTCACAGGTCATTTTCTAAAGTTCACAGGCAAAACCACTTGCAGTTCTGAAAGTCTGAATTCATTTCCCAAAGTCTCACCACAGCTCCCCTGAACCTCATAAGGAGGTTTCAGAATTTCAAAATGGCTTCCCTCCACCTACCTGGAGGTTCAGGGACAGCAAAACAAGCATAAAGCCTTGGGGACAGGTTTATTCATCCTTCAATAAAATATCGTTGAACACATCTATGCTTTCTCTCCGAGAATGTTCCTCCATTCTGTATTCTTTGGCTGTTTCAGACTACATCTGGGAAAAGGTCTTAATAAGGTGCTAATGGTCCTTAACAGCTTTATTTAAGTCCCCGGGCCTGCGCTTTTATCAAGTATGCTTGGCTTTAAGGAGAATTCAAAATCCTAAAGAAGGTGGCTTGTGCTCTCTAGGACCTGCCTTCGTCCTGGATCCTTTTCCCATGGCTGATGCCATTAATCAATCAAGATGCTCTGTGAACCCTGACCTGACCCCGCAGTTCTTCATAACACAGCCTTCTGGGCAATAATTACAAACAGATTTGAACTGGCACTAGGATCACAAGCCCAATGGCTATTCTGACTATGATGGTAGGCCTGACCCAGGTGCATTTGTAAATTGAGGCTGAAATTTTATCCTTTCTACATCTTGAGCCTGGAACTCTGGGAAGGGTTAGTGTCTGGATGAAAGGCAAAAGCAGAAAGAATGTGGCTTAGACAACTATAGCTGGGTATGGATCCCAGCTCTCGTGTTAACTTCTTCTATCTCTCTCTCAACTCCCATTTTCTTTGTTTGTCAAATGGAGTGATAACAATAGTTGTCTGAAAATGTTGAGGTGCAGCTAATCAAATGAAGTGTCATGTAGGAAACAGAGGCTCACTATGTCCCAGGCTCCATGCCACAAACTTTTATTTGTGTTATTTTGCTCAACCCTACAAAAAATGTGCACAAGGAACTTTTAAAAATGCATTACACAGAACATGATCAATTTGTTCAAGTCACACAGTTAAGGGTAAAATTGAGAATTGAATTAGGATCTGATTCCAGCTCATGGCTTTAATCTCAAGTTATGTGGCCTCTTGTTCCAGGCATGGGACCAACAGTCCTTGGGATAGTGCATCCTTTATCACGAGACTGAGAGGACTGGCAAGGACTCAGGCTGGGAAAGAGCTCACATGTGAGCCTGTTATAGGCACTGAATAGATGTGAGGAGCTAGGCTGGATAGTTTTATGTCGATCTCACACAAGTTAAAGTCATCTGAGGGGACAGAACCTCAACTAAGAAAATGCCTCCAAAAGATCGGGCTGTAGGCAAGCCTGTCTGACAGTTTCTTAATTAGTGATTGATGGGGGAGGGCCCAGGCCATTGTGAGTGGGACCACATCTTAGCTGTGGACCTGGGTTCTACAAGAAAGCAGGCTGAACAAGTCATGTGGGAGCAAGCCAGTAAGCAGCACTCCTCCATGGCCTCTGCATCAGCTCCTGCCTTCAGGTGCCTGCCCTGTTTGAGTTCTTGTCCTGACTTCCTTTGATGATGAACAGTAATGTGGAAGTATAAGCCAAATAAACCCTTTCCTCCCCAACTTGTTTTGGTCATGGTGTTTCATTGCAGCAATAGTAACACTAACTAGGACATGAGCCTAATGTGGCAGGGTGCTATGGGAGTGGTCTCCCATAAAGGTCTCAGTATCATCAGACAACCTTGTTAAAGAGGGCCCTCCGGGACCTGATAGTCTGTATGGCAACTTTATAAAACATAGGAAAAAAATACCCAAATACTTTGGGATGACACAGCTCAAAAAAAATTAAAGCTAAAGAATGTTTGGATAAAGAAATAATGTGGTCTTTTCCTCTGGGAGGAGAAATTCCCATGGCATGGACTGGTGCTTTGAGCATTCGGACCCTGGCTAGTGTTCTAAAGCACAGGTCCTGTACAAAAGGGTGGCCCCAGGGTCTCATGGGAGGGTAATGTATAATCTTGAGGAATCTGGGAATAGGCAAAGGTGACTGTCCTGATAAGTCATTTTGTGGGGTAGATACACCATTGGCCTGAGCCAGAAGTGGAGTACAACTCTGAATTATTCTACAATTAGGCTGACTGCTCACATGAATCACTTTGGGCTTTTGTGACAATGTAGATTACTACAATCTTCCCTTTTAAAAAAAAAATCTAACTTACCAAGCCTGGGGTGAGTACTCTAACAATCGGTAAGCTTAGGACATTGATGTCCCATCTCATGCTGTTGCTAAACTGTGTGTCTGTCAGCAGCTTGGTTACCATCTGCTCTCCTGGACTGTAAGTCATTCAAGGATGGAGCATGCCTGATTCAGTTCTACATCCACAGCAGTCAAGACAGGTCTGGCACGAAGCATGAAAACAGACAATCAACAACAAGCCTTGATGACGTCACAGGGAACAGGAAAGATTCGGCTAACAGCTGCCTTCTTGACATGCTGTGGTCCTACCTGCTAATGTAACTGAAGCCATGAGAATTGTCTGCTTAACTTTCTTCCACTCCTTTATACCTCTGTCCTCAACTCCTCCAAAGGTCAGAGCCTCCTGTTCTGAAAGATGCCTTCAGACTTAAATCTAGAGCTTGCCATGTTTCCTTATGTCTACGAATACATCACCGCTTGGCTCCATCTCTGGTTATGTATATTTAGGCCTTATTTTCCCCAATATAAACGAGGATAATTTCTGAGGTCTCTTTTAATTCTACCAAGCTAGAATTATCTGCCTGGAACCTGAAATTTTGGGTGAATTCTGCAAGATGGGAAGGTCTTCATATTGGCATCTTTTTTAGCATATTGGTGAGCGTCCAGGCAACGAACAGCTGCAGTTTAAGGCTTTCATGAGGTCTGCTTTGTGGGTGGGTTTGCTTCACTTAATGGGCATCCTCCAACAGGCACCAGGCACCCCCACGAGAAGCTCCGTAAATCCCGCTTGTCTGACGGGTTTGTTGGATGGGAGGCCAGTTGGACAAGGACGAATGGCTGGAGAGCTCAGCGGTTCAAAGTTTCGGGCTGTGCTGAGAGGCTTTCCAAATGCACGCACCCTCCAGGCTCTGACTTCAAGCTCCATCGGAAAAACACAAGTGTCTGATTGCAAAGCTTCTAGTAATAGTAAAAGAGGGCTTTGAAGGCTTCTTGGAAATCAGTTTCTATGAAATAGCGTTTTGAGAAATTGAGTGTAAGTCAAGCAGTAACGTGGCCTGAAACTCTTCCTTTCCATACTTATTCTTTCAAAAACATTTTATTTTTAAATGGGAAAATAATGCATGTACAGGATTAAAGAACACAGATTCAGAAAAAGTACAAAATAATAAAATAAAATGTCCCGCTTCACTCTCCTTTCTCATTCCTAGTCCCATAAGTTTATTTATGTGTGTAGTGATTGCTCCGTGAGCATAAAGATGTCTTAAGGAAATTTTATTGTGGATTAGAGAGATGGCTCTTGGGTAAAAACACTGGCCGAATAAGCCTGATAGTCCAAGTCTAACCCCAGCCGCTCTGTAAAAATCCAGATGTGGTTAGCATCTGTAGTTGCAGCAGTCATACACCAAGATGGGAGGAGGAGGCAGCAGAATTCACCATAGCTCACGGGCCAGCTAGTCCATAGTAAGCCACAGAGCAGCAGAGAGACAGGAGAAAGGCGAGTTGTAGCCCTCACACATACATGGTGAATCACATGTGCTCCGACGGGGGCGCTCGCGCTCGGGCGGGAGCGCGCGTGTGCACACACACACACACACACACACACCCCTTTCTTGTGGCAATATACATACCCATCACCTAAACATTCCTATTCTAATCATTTTAAAAGAACTTTTTTATTGATTCTTTGTGCATTTCACACCATGCCCCCTAATCCCACTCAGCTCCTCGCCCCTTCCTATCTGCCTGTCATCCTCACAGCCTCCCCACCGAAGGGGGAAAATAACAAATAACAAAACAAACAAGGAAGACAACAAAAGCCCGAAGAAAACACAGCCCACGGGAGGCTGTAGTGTGCCCCACGGTACATATCTGTGGTGTGTCCCAGTGTGCCCCATGGTATATATCCCTTTGTCCACACATCTTTACTTGAAACTGTTCATTGCAATGAGTCATGGGTCTGACCACTTTAACCATGCTGTTCAGCCGCACTCAGGGTATCTGGCATTGCTGTACAGCCAGCACCTCCCACCCTACTGTACGAGCTCCCAAACTGTCACCAATATTACAATTCTGTCTCCATGAATGTGATTGTTCAAGACATTGCATGAAAGGAGAATCAACATTATTGTGCTTTTGTCATTAGGATGTACAGTTTTGTTTTTGACTGTCTCGTTTTAGTTGGTTACTCCTGTAGGCCTAGTTTGTGTTTATATAGATTATTTAATCTCTCAGTTTTTATTGATGTCTTTTGTAATGAACATTGTGTGGGATCACCTTCCTTCTATAATCTCTTTACGTTCTCCATTGTTCACGTGATTTATTATTATTTTTAGATTTTTCAGATTTATTTATTTATTTTTATGTGTATGGCTGTTTGCTCTGCATGTATGTCTGTATGCCACATGTAGGTATGACTAGTGCCAGAGGATGCCATAGAGGGCTTGGATTCTCTAGGCCTGGAGTTACAGATGGTTGTAGCCACCAGGTGGGTGCTGGGAATGGAGCCCCAGTCCTCTGGAAGAGCAGCAAGTGCTCTTAACTGCCAAACACTTACCCTGCACCAGATTTATTTATTTTACTTTATGTGTAAAAGAGTTTTGCCTGCATCTATCTATATCTCTATCATCTATATTTGTCATCTGTTATCTATCTATAATCTATCTATCCATCATCTATCTATCTATCTATAGATCTATCTATCTATCTATCAATGTATCTATCATTTATCCCCCACATGTGTGTGTGTGTGTGTGTGTGTGTGTGTGTGTGTGTGTGTACCATGTCCTTGCTTGGTGCCCTTAGAGGCCAAAACAGGATATTGGATCCTCCAGAATCGTTGTTAGAAATGGTTGTGAGAACCATGTAGGAGCTGGTAACCTACCTGAGTCCTCTTGTGAGAACAATAATTGTTATTTCATTGTTGTTTGTTTTTGAGATAGGGTTTTTCTATGTAGCCCCTTGAACTCAGAGATCTGCCTGCCTCTGCCTTCTGAGTGCTGAGGTTAAGGTGTGCGCCACCATCTTTGATTGCCCTTAACTGCTAGGCCATCTTACTAAGCATTCTTTAGATTTTTAGTAGCTCTTTCTCTCTGTTGAACTTTTGACCCACATCCCTAGCTGCCTGTTTAAAATCTCTGCTTGGTGACTGACAGACTTCTCAGATGTGTAGAGGACTCCACACTGACATCATGGTCTTCAGCTCCATGCCCCTTGGCCACCCTCATCTGTTCCTCCACAGACTTCTCTACTCAGCAAGCTTCAACCTTGATCGGGTCTCAAACTGTAATTCTCTGGTCCTTTCTGCCTCCCTCAACATTACATCCAAATGAAAGGAAACTGCTGGCTTGCCTTCACTCTATACCCAGATGCTGACCCATGCCTGTACCCAGATGCTGGCCAGTGCCTGTACCCAGATGTTGACCAGTGCCTGTACCCAGATGCTGACCAGTGCTTTACCCAGTTGCTGACCCATGCTTGTACCCAGATGCTGGCCAGTGCTTGCCAACTTGCTTCCCTCCAAAGCTGCACCACCTCCAGGCAGATGGCTGGAGGCCTCCACCTTGTCTCCTTGCGCTCTCCTTGCTCTCTCGCAGAGTAGTCATTAAATAGTGATCCAAGCCATCTTTCAAATCAGTCGGCCAGCTACTCAATCAAATCAGCTTTCCACCTGCTCCAGACAAAAGGTCAAAGGCTTTCAGACGCCCAGCAGACACCACACCAGTTTCAAACTTTAATCTGCACAGGATCGACTTTGGGATCTTGCTGGAGTGCACATCCTGACCAGGGGGCTTCCAACCGCACTGGTTGAGAACAGCTCTCCTCTCTAGACCCACACCTCTACCTTGCCCTAGGACTGCCACTATCCCTCTGTTTCTCTGGCTTCCTGCTCCAGCCCTACCATCTTTTTCTGCGGGCTGTCCCTCTTGCTGTTCCTGCTCTCTGCACTCATCTCTAAGATCTAAGGCTTCTAAGACTCCTGCTTCAACCACCTGCCAATGTTGGTCCCTCCCGAGGCCCTCTCTTCCCTTGTTTTAAGGTGGCAACTCTTCTCTATGAATCTCAGGCCTCACATCTGATTTTGTAAATCAAGTTTTATTCAAACAAAGTCACATGTACTCATTTTATGTGTTCCTTATTACTACACCCCTGTTACAACGACACAGTTCAACACCAAGACAGGCTCCCATGGCCTGCAAAATCTAAAGTATGTACTCTTCACAGCAACACTGTTCTGTTCTCTCCTATGCAGCGTGGGTTCCTGCCTAACTTCCGAGGTAAGGAAAAACCTTGCTTCCGATTTGTATCTGTGTTTGCACCCACCATGAGAATGGTGGGATAAAAAAGGGCTTTGCCTCCTTTATTCATTTTATATTCCCAGTACCTGGAAGGAGGCCAAGCATAGTCGTCTAATTAATATTTGCTAAATGAATGACCGAGTGTCTTTTGAGTTAAAAATTATTCATGTTTAAGATTTGACTTTGTTACTTGTTTAGACGGATTCTATGTACTTCTTTAATGTCCCCCCCCCCAGAAGACTCTATTGGACCCCATTTCTTCCATTGGTCCTCCCATCTTTCCTGATGCTTAGCATGGATGTATATATTTCCTGATGTACCCTGTTGTCAGTGTCCATACCACGTACATTCTGCACTGATAGTTAATAAGTATTCATTGTTTTGTCTACAAGTTAATTCAGAAAATGGTCTAATGCCCATAAGAAGGCATATAAGATATTCTAAGAGTGTAACAATATTTCCAGTGACTTCAAGTATGGGTCATAAAGAGAAAGAGCCCTTCCTATGAGCAGCAAGTAGCTTCTCCATTCTCTACCAAGTGCTTAAAAGCACATAGATTTAGGCGATGACTTGTACATAGTTTCCAATTTCTCTCCAAGTTCTTAATGGTTAGCCTCTTAAAAGTACACGGAGCTTTGCCTTCAGCCAGCATTTAAGGTCACCAAGCTCCTCAGTCCTGGAAATTTTGCAATAGGAATGATTTTGTCCTTTTAGCTGAATCTTAGCAGGGTGCACGCTGGATGCTTTGCAAGGTGGCCAATCAGCACTCACATTTTCCCTTGTGATAGATGTTTCTCTTCCTTAGCATCTGCCTTCATGTTGCTGGTCTGTAGCCTCAAGTAATTGTTTTCAGAAGGGTGGTGTGGGTGGGACCTCACTGTCTTGTCCCTGGTTTTTGCTGTAACACATCACCACCAAATTAGTAGCTTAGGTCAACACAGATTTCTTATCTTAAAGCTCTCTAGGTGTGTGAAATGTCCCACACAGGCTAAAGCTGGGGGAGCAGCAGGGCTGGCTCCTTTCATAGTGCTTCTTAGACAAGTCTCTCTGCCTTGTCTTCTAGCTCCTGGAGACTGTTCACAGCCTTTGGCTAATGGTCTCACTCATCTGCCTTCAAATTTAGAATTCCTATCACTCTATTCACTTGCAGGAACAGCTCCTTCTAACCACAGGGGGACACTGGCTCATTTTTTAAAGAAAAAAAAAATGTTTTTAAGTTTTGAAATGACAAAGATTGTATATATTTGTGATGCATAGCATGCTTTGAAATGGGTGGTGGTGGTGCATGCCTTTAATCCAAGCACTTGGGAGACAAAGCCAGGCAGATCTATGTGAGTTTGAGACCAGTCTGGTCTATAGAGCAAGTGTCAGGACAACCAGGGCTACACATGAAGAAACCCTGTCTCAAACAAAACAAAACAAACAACCCAACAACTGCTCATAGAAGTTTAGACTCAATGCCACTCACTCAGGAGATCTTCCACCAATGCCTGGAGCCGAGGTCTGAGTGCTGTCTGAGTTTTACCTTTATAAGTCCGTGCTCTGCCCATATTCCTTGAGTGTTTTCAGGACTGTTTCCCTGAAATTTTACCACAGTACGGCTGGGACTCTCTGACTTTGCTTGCATCTGACATGACTCATCCTGAAATGACTCCTCTGATATGCACCATAGGACCTCTATTCAGGATATTTCTGAGGGTTTTCCACTTTCCCCCCCTTTTCTTTCTCAACTGTGTGTACGTCCATTCACGAGCTTCTGCACCTATTTTCTTTCTTTTGGAAGCTCCCATTAGAGCAATGGTGAAGCTTCTGTCTGTATTCTCCATTTAGTTTAGCTCAATATTCTCACACGTTCCCTCCCTTCACCTTTAAAGAAGAGAGCATTTTTATTAGTTCTTGGAGAACTTCATACAATGTCTTTTGACTTATCTCAACTCATAACTCCTCTTCAATCCATCCCACCTGCCCACTCCCACCCCCAACTTTATGTTGTCTTGAAAAAATAGCCCAGGGAGGCCAATTCAGACATCCCGTATATCCATGAGTGTGAAGCCATGCACTAGAACATAGTGGACCTACCAGTGGCTGCAGAGCCACACCCTCCTCTCTGGACTGTTGACTGGCTTGATTTTGTGCAGGTCTTATGTAAGCAACCATAACTCCTGTGAGTTTATGATGACAGCAGTCTTATAATGTCCAGAAGACCCTGTCCTCCCTGACCTCTGCTCCCTCTTCTGTGATGGTTCCTGAGCCTTGTGGAGAGTATGTATGCTGTAGAAATGTCCCACTTTGTGGCTGGGCACTTGACTAATACTTATTCTCAGCACTTGATCTGTGATGAGTTTCTACATTAACCACTGTCCGTTGTATATAAAACTTCTCTAATGGGGTCTGAAAGCTCCACCGTGAGGATCAAAATACACACTCAATGGTTTGTTTAACACTGTGTTCACTTAACTCAATAATTATCCTCCCCTGGGGCTTGTGAGCTTTCAGACATTGGTTCTTAGAGAGGTTTATAGTACCAAGCATGTATTTGCTCCTGTGGAGCAGGTAGGTCTTAAGCCCAACCAAAAAGGAGTTGGTAATCCTTTTTGTTTTGTTTTGTTTTGGTTCTTTTTGTTTGTTTGTTTTTGAGACAGGGTTTCTCTGTATAGCCCTGGCTGTCCTGGAACTCACTCTGTAGACCAGGATGGCCTCGAACTCAGAAATCCACCTGCCTCTGCCTCCCAAGTGCTGGGATTAAAAGCATGCGCCACTACTGCCTGGCTAGTTGGTAACCTCTTTACATTCATGCCATTATTGCTTCCATGGACATATCTTGCACACCAGTCATTACTATAGTTCATAATGTTCAAAGCTGGGTAAGACTATTGATGAGTTTCTCCATCTGCTAGATGCCTATATAGCACCTTCCAGTGAGATGACAGTATTTCCATCTGACTTTTCTGCATATCAAATGTTTTACTTACTTTTCTATTGTCATGACAAAACACATGGCCAAGGCAACTTATAAATAAAAGCATTCAATTTGAGAGTTCATAGTTCATGAGTTAGAGTCATGGTGGGGAACGTGGCAAGGTGCAGGCAGTCACAGTGCTTGTAGCAATAGCTGAGAGATTACATCTCATCTACAAGCAGAGGGGAGAGAGAGAGAGAGAGAGAGAGAGAGAGAGAGAGAGAGAGAGAGCTATTTCGGAATAGTGTGGGCTTTTGAAATCTCAAAATTCACCCCTCCAATAAGCCACACTTCCAAATCCTTCCCAAACAGTTCCAGCTATTGCAGATGACACATTCAAATATCAGGTCTAGGAGGCCATTCTCATTCAAACACCACACCATGAAATTTTTTGTCTTAATTTTCTAGGTTACTGATTTTTTCCCCATGACCCATGTATTATTTATCCCTTCCATTAATTTAATTTTTTTTGACAAATGTAGTCATTTGCATTTCCAAGGCCCCTTGACTACTTGTTTCTCAGAGAACGTCTTGAATTTCTTAGAGAGATCGACAATATAGTTTGAAAATTCTACTCTTTTTCTTGCTTATTTTTATTCTGTCTTAAACTTTGTTCAGTTCTTAAACTTTGTTGACTTTAGTTGGCTTTTATTCTGTGTCTATTTCTTTCTCCTCAGTTTTCCTCAAATATTGACCAAATGTTACTTTTATTAAAGACTCTTGTGCAATAGCAGAGGTAGCAGGCATGGGTTTCCTTGGTAACTCAGAAGATTGATTTTCCCAGCAAGCTTGTTCTCCAGATGGGAGAGCCACTGGGGAGGTCTGTGTCGAGAACTGGGTCTTGTTGAGTGATAAGTTTGTCTTTACTGTGGATGGTGGGAGCATACAAGTTTGCCCGTGTGCTCGGTTTCTGCAGTGAATAGACCATTGCAATGGGGGATTATATAATTATATGAGTATTTATAATTTATAATCATGAATTTATATGTTTATGTTAATTTATAATTATAAATATATAATATATATGATATAATTATAGAGTTTCCTGAAGAGTAAAAAGCAAATGGTGCTGCTGAGGCTCAGGTAGGGCCTGAGAACTCTGTGTGGGGCATTAGCAGAATGTGGAGTGTTTAAGCAGTATCACTTGATGGAGTGACAGCCCAGCGAAAGCCTCTGGATGCCTATGGTGAGGTAATCGAGACCAAATTGGGGAAGACAATAACCTGTGTGGTTCTGTGCCCTACCTGTGCCTCACAATGCCATTTGTTTTTACTCTTCAGGAATCTCTATAAGTCTCTACTGGGTGGAGGTAACTCTCCTTTCTGAAAATGACAACTTCCAAGATTTATGTAGTCTGTCTTAGGATCTTACCATAATTTAGGATGCGCTGTCTGTCACTTCATACTACAACCATGAAGTTCCAAGACTAAACCCTATTAAATTTAAAAGAACTTTGCACCTACTCTGTTTGGAAGCTTGCTTCCCTTTTTCCTGTCCATTCATGTTGATGGGGCCTCTCCTTAGGTCTTCAGTAAAAGTATCTTCTGCAGTCACCTGCCTTGTTATATAACCTCTCACTTCTTGGGTCTTTGGACTGCACCTGTAGTAGATATACAGTGACTTCCCCAGACTATGTATGCACACACACACACACTCACTCAAGGACTATGGGAATCCAAGCAGTGACTATCCCAGACTATGCATGCAGGCACATCCACTTAGGGACCATGGGAATCCAAGGGGATAAGATGCAGGTTTAGCTTTCTGGGAACTAAAGCATGATGATGATAACAGACATAGAGATAGAAATTTCTAGAAAGGTGTCAACAGAATGGATATAGAACCTGGAAATGCTGTGCCTAAGGGGTCATTATATTTATGCCAGTCTTGAAGGGTAAATAGGGGCTCTCAGGAAATGCCTGGCGTATAAGAGCTTTCCAGAAAGGAAAGACAGTCACAGAAACTGAATGCTAGGAGAAATGAAGGGGCCAGGACACATGCAGAGTGCCTGCAGCCTAGTGAAGGATTTTGAATTTCTTTCTGAGATGAACCTCTGGAAGGTTGAAGCATTGAGTTTTGGGTCCTATGGACAGTCTACAGATCTTGGATATATTAGAGAGGGCAAAGTCCTGGAGATTTGGGACATGAGTATAATATGCTAAAGCATTATGATGAAGATTCAACAGGATCAAAAGCTGCAGTGAAAGGAGACAGTATCATGGTGATGTTTATTTTTACTTTTTGTAAAGTTGACACAAGCTAGAGTCATCTGGAAAGAGAAGCCTCAATTGAGAAAATTCCTCAATCAGATTGCCTATAGGCAACTCTATAGGACATTTTCTTGATTAATCATTGATATGGATTCAGACCAAATAGTGCCCTCCCTGGTTAGGTAGTCCTGGGTTGCAGAAGAAAGCAGGCTGAGCAAGCCAGTAAACAGTTCTCTTTTGGTCTCTGCTTCAGCTCCTGCTTCAATTTCCTTTCGATGAACTGTGATGTGGAAGTGTAAGTCAAACAAACCTTTTATCCCCCAATCTGCTTTTGGTTGTGGTGTTTACCACAGTAGTAGAAAGAACAACATAGAATAGAAGACCTTGGTAAATGGCCAAATGAGCAGATAGAATATGGCAGCCATTTGACAGGAAGGAAAATGGAAGTTTGCTGAGGGCCCTTCCCATGCCAGGGCTTTAGGACCTAATGAATGTATGAAAGGACATGAGTGAAATTGGCCCCATTTCAGAGAGCCATGATACCAATTTCCTTCTCAGGAAATCAACTGGGAATAGAATGTTCTGGAAAGATACATGAGATCAGCTTCTTGTCATGTTTGGATTAATTTTTAAAAATTGGATTAGCATCCAACTGAAATGAATCTCAACCATTAGGAATGCGTCTTCGGATATGAGTGATTTTGATATGAGCCAAATGTGATCATCTTGTAGATTTTATTTATGCAAAACTATTTTAGCTTTAACTCTTCAAGCTCCCCAGAGGAAGGCTCATATCTCACTTGTTTTGTTCGGGCGATTTTCTGCTTTATTAGCAGGAAACTTTTCTGTTCCTAGCCTATTTGGGATCCTACACACACACACACACACACACACACACACACACACACACACACACA
>JADRCH010000098.1:1160599-1200915 GCA_019843965.1 Rhynchomys soricoides | reverse complement strand
GGGAACATGATGTCAAGGTATTTACTCTCCTGAGTTTTTCCCCATGGTGCTAGTTGGGTTCATTTTGTCCTGTGATGAGAGTCACAGTCCTCTCCGGGTGGGCCTCTCTACCAGACTCTCTCCACCTGAGTTGCAGCCCTCTTCCTGACCCCACTCCTGCAGGCACAGGGTGGTACGTACTTTGCCAGCTCTCGAACACTGCCATTCTCCTGGAGTTATTCAAACATGAGCAAGCCACCATTTCATGCTTTCCAGACTGCTACTGTACAAGGAGGCACAGAGACCAAGTGTGCAGATCAGTTGCTAGTTATGTCTTGGACAGGAAAAAAGGAGAAATGTCAGCATTTGAGATCTGTATTAAAAAAGGTGACCCAGGTTCTTATGACCAAGAATGTTCAGAACATAGGTATAGCTTGCATGTTCAAGAGCTGACATTAGAAGCTAAGATGGTTACCTATAGTGCTTTGGGGTGATATTGGAACCCTTAGGAATGGGGCCTAGTAGGAAGAATTGAGACTCCTTCCTTCTTTCCTTCCTTCCTTCCTTCTTTCCTTCCTTCCTTCCTTCCTTTTTGCTTGCCAGTGGCCACTAGGCGAGTAGCCTCTGTCACACACTTCTACCATGATGTGCTGTCTCCTTATAAGCCCCAAGGCAGGGAGCCACATCTGGATGGGTCCAAACCACCACAACCATAAGCCCAAATAAATATCCCCTCTTTTTAAGGCTGCTTGTCTTGGGCATTTTGTCACAGAGGCAGAAAACCAACTAACACAGATATCCTATACTGAAGTTGCAGAATGACCAATGAGTGGCTGAGTGGAGTTTCAGTGTGGTGCTGCAGGGAACAGCTGCTGAGGGGAGAGAGGGTGGCTGGCAAGTGAGGTGAGGGGAAGCAGGAGAGAGGGTCATAAGCACCAGCTCAGGTTGAGTTGTGATACCTCATTATGAGCCTCTGCTTATGAATCTCTGTTGGACTCATAGTACAGGGGCAAAGACTGTGCAGGCTGGAGACTGGGGGCTGGGGAGATCTGAAGGCATTTGGCTTGGAGAGAAGACTAGGAAGTGCAGTGATTGCCTCAGATACATGAAAGATGTGGATAGCAATATGGCAGTATGCATTGTGAGCTCATAGTTTTTGGCTCAGTAATCCTGTCTAAGAATTCAGCTCAAGGAAATAATCCAAACTGAGGACAGAACCTTCTGGACAAAAACCATTCATTACTCTGTTACTCATAATAATCAAGAGTTAGAAGCAAGTTAAATGCCCAGTACCGAGAGGGTGGTGAAAAAGATTACAGCAGGCCTTTAAAATAGAATATTCTGTGGTTACTGAAGTATAAAAACTTTAAAGGTGTGAGAACATACTTGTAATATCATGACAAGTGGAAAACTAAGATATAAAATATACAGAAATGATCTTAGTGACATAAAATAATATGAACTAAACATAAATGTCAGAGTCTTACTTGCAATTATCACTACTGATATGTTTCCTGGTAACTGGAATGGCCAGGTTGTTATAGAGATCATTGACACAGAACTGGGAGCTGACAGTATCACTGGATACTATAAGGAATCAGCCTTATGAATGAAAGATGTTAATCTGGACTCCTACCATATAAGTTCCTGCATTTTGCTGTTGTAGCCATCACTAGAGACACCACTGAACATGCACCGTGTATGTGATACTTTCCCCTGTTTATTATATCTGATAATCCTTTAATCTATAAGCAGATTTTAGTTTTAATCACATTTATAAGTGAAGAAAAGCCACAGCTTGGAGAACTAGAGAAATCTGTCCAAGATCACACTGCAAATGGGCTTCAGGGCTGGGTCTGGACTCGGATATGTGTTTCATACTCTGATCTCCTACTTCTAACTCAATGCCACTGTGCAACTGTACCCAGTCTCTATTGTATAATTGTATCCAGTCTCTACTGTGTAATTGTATCCGGTCTCTAGTTACATATCACCACCTAGAAGCTTTCCGGAAAAAGAGCTCCATGGTCAAAATGGTGTCCTCTTGGCCATGTTTTATCGACTATGTTTTGAGAAGGTGACTCCAGTGGAATGAATCCTGATTGGGAGGAGTGGTTAGGAGATGCCATCCCAGTGAATGAAGGAAAACCTTGTTTATTAAGTGTGAGTGATAAATAATATTTTCAGAGTCTTGTCCAATGTGAAAAAAATTCTAAGTTTATTACATCTATTAACGAATTTAATTCCTTGCATTTGTTGTTGTTGTTTGTTTGTTTTATTTTGCTTTTTTGCTTTGCTTTGTTTTTGGAGACAGAGTCTCCCCATGTAGTTCAGGCTAGCTGTAAACTCATGTTCTTCCTGGAATCAGATCCTGAGTACTGGGATAACAAGTGTGTTCCATTAGGCTTCGCTTTAGCTAACTTAATTCTTTTAACATATTATAAGCCTAATAACATTATAACCACCAGTTTTCACATAGAAAAGCATTAAAGAAAAAAATTCTAAAGTAAATACTGTGTGCATCACCACCTCATCCCTTACTGCTGTGTACGTAGCCTGTTTGTGTTCGTGATAAAATGAAAACAAAACCAAACAAAAACAAAACCCCAATGGCGTCATCTTCATGGCAGCACTATAAATCTCAGGAGAGAATGATTTTGCTTTAGGGGCATACCTGGAAAACAATTTGGGAATACAGGTGATCATGAGAGAGCTGACAGAAGAGGAACAGTTATGACTCCTTGCTGGCCGAGGTGAGAAGAATTTGCTTCGTGTTCTAGAAAGGGAAACAGGCCAGTGCAGAGTGAATAATGGGTAGAAAAGTCAGCAGGGTTAGCATGGCACACTGTCATGGAGTTGAGGGAGTCCACAGGACATCAATATACAGGTCACACCTTCAATGAGAAGTTGCTTGTCTTTGAGATAGATAGCTCTCCGTCTATGATGAAGTCAGTGAGTACTACTGTGGCCAACACACAATGACCTACATTGCTACCACTGCTGGCGTTACTAGTACTTGAAATTGTTAAAGGCTCTGAGGGGCCGGGACTGCAGCTCAGTGGTAGAGCACATGCCTAGCCATGCACTAGGCCCTGGGTTTCATCCCCACCAGTGAAAGAAACCAAAGTTCTGAATTTCATGTATGGGTCAATGCCATACTAAATAGAATTAGTCGTCTGAGAATAAATGTTGAGAATCATACATCTGGGTGGGAAGTGCCCTCCCTCTCAGTTTGCAGGCATGTGTAGGAGGCATCAGACTTTCATAGTCTGGGATTATGGGCTCTATCCAGGTCTTTCTAGGAATAAAAGCCCCACGCTCCATAACACAGGAGTTAGCCATTTCATCTGGTGTGTTACCCCGGTCCTCAAATTTCTCACTCGGTCCATTACCTTTTCAAAAGAAGAAGTGGTTCAGAGACAGTGCAGACTCTTCATGTCCATGGCAGTGGTGGGATGGGTAAGCTTCTAAGCCAAGCCCATGATCCTTTCAGGATTGGCCACTGTCTCCCCTCTCCTGGTCTCTTTTTTTCTGTTGGACATTTCAGAGAATCCGATAGCTTCGGTAGCTTGGACTCTGCTCTTCCAGGAGCTGGGAAAGCTTAAGTCTCAGGCTCCTGATCAGCAGCTTGGGTGGACTTACTCATGTTATACAAAAGAGAAATGCAAATGCCCGGAGCATGGTAAAGATTCTTCTCTCAGCCAGGCAGTGGTGGCGCACACCTTTAATCCCAGCACTTGGGAGGCAGAGACAGGCAGATTTCTGAGTTCAAGGGCAGCCTTGTCTACAGAGTGAGTTCTAGAACAGCCAGGGATACACAGAGAAACCCTGTCTCGAAAAATAAAAAAAAAAAAAAATTTTTTTCTCTCCTTTTTCTTTATTAAAATGAGCCCTATCCCTCACCTGTCCTCTTCCATGGAAAGACTTTTGATGTAACACTTTCCTAGTTTTAAAAAATATAAAAATTACATTTTGTTTTCAATATGCAAATCTTAAGCAAGATATGGTGGCCTTGTAAAGGAATTCTTATGAGCTTAGAAATGTTTTTTCTTTTTTAAAAATATTTAAAAATTCTACCTGTTAATTGGCTAATGTCTAGAAAATACAAAAAGAGATTAAGGCACTCAATCTCAAGGAATTTAAGCAGCACTAAAACTATCTTTGATGATGATGGTCTTTGCATTGCTAAATACTCAGTGAAAGCTGTTCCTTCGCTCACTATTTTCTTCTCTTTAATAAACCATTTTACTTGCATTAAAGCTGCCTCTTCTCTTTTACAGGATTTTTCTTTAGGTTGGAAACAGACTTCTCTTTCAAACTATGAAAAATGGGACAATCCAAGTGGTTTTGGGTTGCTCTGGTTAAATGGCAGGAGAGGACAGTGTGAGTAGTCACAACACACAACAGGTCATGCTGTCATGGTTTATTTTAATTGTCAGCTTGTTAAGATTTTCAGTCACCTAGCAGGCTGTGACTATGAAGGCTTCTCCAGAGAGGCTTAGTCCAGTGTTCCGAATGTAGGTGGCACCGTTCTAGAGCTGATGTTCTGGCTGAGTAAAAAGGAGAAAGCAAGTGGAATGTCTACATTCATCTCCCTCTGCTTCCTGATTGCAGAGCCGAGGTGACACGTTCAGCTCACACTCCTGCTACCATGCTTTCCTACTTCAACAGACTGTATTTTCTAAACTGTGAGCCCAATCAAGACCTTTCTTCTCCACGTTGCTTTTGCCTGGTCTTTTGTAAGAACAAGGATGTGTGGGTGTTCAGAAGGAAAGGCTCAACTTAGATGCATATGATTCATAAAGCAAAAGTGAATTGGTTTCTAAGCTGCAGCTGAACTATAGGATTTTCTATAGCTATTTCGTGAGAAGGCATTAAGATTTTATCTACTGAACAGAAGCAGAAGAGAGCTAGATATAGCATTTTCCAAACACCAAGTACCCACGCACTTTGGACAAGTTTAATGTGGAGGACAATACTTAGGAGGGACCTAGAGGTCCTGCTCTTCTCTGAGTTTGATGCTGTTATATTTTATGGCCTCTAGAAAATTCTAACTATTCACCATTGTTAAAATAAATGAGGATGCACCGGGGTGAAGAGGGACACAAACTACCATATGTCTCAGCTATGCTACTCTGGAGTACGTTTCTCTAAGGACTTAGAAGAACTTTAATTCACCGCATGCACCACAGAGGTCCTTGTAAACTCATGCTATTGCAGCAGTACTTACAATAGCCAACTTAGAATCACTCTAAAGACTCAACAACCAATGCATGGGTTGACAAGCAGTAGTATGCACACAGTGGAGTTTTATTCAGCCATAAAAACAATGAATGATGTCACTCTCAGAAAGATGTGTGCAATTGGAGACTGTCACAGTAAGCAAAATAAGTGTGACTTTGGAAGACAAATACATGTTTTCTATCCCTTGCAGATCATAGATTTTTTATAGGTAGATAAAAATAACTCACACACGTATGTATACCTATACCTTTAGGAATGAAGGTGGCTAGCAGAGGTGGAGGAGAAAATGAGAGGAAGAGGAGGGTGTGAGAGTGAATGTGATAGAATTCACTGACTTGATACACTGGCATGGATGTGTCTTTATGAAGAAGCCCTTCACTATGTATAAGCAATATACATCGGTGGGGGGGGGCTCCAGATGGAGGCAGCTGAATAGGGTGGAGTCCAGGCACTTTCTTACAGAGTCTTAGCCTGGACCCATTTCATTAGCAGCCCACATTGGGAGGAGAAAAAGGAAGAGGCATGTTTACTTCTGAGAGATGGAATTTCATCAAGTTCTCTCTACTCCTGTTTTAGGATTCAGAACTCCACCAGTCATCCCCTAAGTGTTACTGCCCACAGAGGTAGATCACATCGTAAGAAGGTGAATCTGAAGTGAGAAACCACACTGCTTCAGTCTCTATGACAGCCAGGCTTTACACTTAGAAATTACAGATGTGTCTTAAAATGCAAAGACGGACTTTTTGTGAGGTTACTTCAATGGCAGCTCTAGAATGTTCATACAGGTTTATTTTTACTAATAGAATAATAAATGCATGAAAGCAAATTAATCAGAAAAGTTTGTTTTAAAACAAAATCAACAAATAAAAACCAGGAGGAGCCAGAACATACTTGGATTGCTAACAAGTATCCATTTTCTTTGTGATATTGTTTTCTGTTGCTGTTTTTTCTAGATGAGCTCAGTGAAAATCTTGTTTGATAGTCTTACATGTATACAGAGTGAATTGTGGTTGTTTCCACCTTTGCTTTTCTCCTTCATCCCCTCCCTCTCCCGCTGGAATGCTTCTCAACAAGCCCCTCCTGCTCTGATGTCTTCCTTTGCTTTGGACCCTCTGAGTTTAGGGTTTCTTGCCTGAGAGAGGCTGTGAAATTATTTAATGGAGCAAAGGTAACTTAGCAAAGGCTACTCCACTGAGGAAAATGACCCCTTCTCCTCCAGCAACTGCCAAGTGCCAATAAACCTTCAGGGAGAGGCGAGGCTTCAGTGGGAACCTTTGCCAGCCATGAGGAGGTGTCGACAGGCTTATTCTTGTGCCAGGTCTTATGCTAACACAGCTGCAGTGACTCCATGGATGCAATGGCTGTGTCATGTCCAAAAGCATCCTTCTGTTACACATCTCCCATTGCTGGCTCTTATGTTTCTTCTGCCTCCTTCTCTGCGATGTTTTCTGGGCCTTGAAGAGGGTGAAATAACTGAGTTACTTAGGACTGAGCACTCCACCACCACTTACAACCAGCACTTTGCACTTTGACCTGTTATGGCTCACTGATTTAACTGATACTGCTATATGCACTGTCTCTGATGAAGGCTGGGTGCTGCACTAACCTCAGCTGGTGACCAGGAGCTGGGAGCAATGCATGACCATGCTCACCAACTTTCAAATGTTCAGGACCTCACTCTTTTGAGACAAGGTGTCACTCTGTAGCCAGGCTGGCCTCAAACTTTCTCTGCAGCTCAGGTTGACCTTGCACTCAGGGCCGTCCCAGGGTGACATGCTGGGATTCCAAGAGCATGCCACCGTTCCCAGCTCAGACATTTTTTTTTTTTTTTTTTTAAATTTTAGAGTAGATTTACATTTGAGTTTACCCAAATTTCCCAAACATCCTTCTGTATCTAGCAGAACTTTGAAGGCATAAGAAGAGTAACAGATCCAGGAGAAACCAGTTTATGGAAAATTGGCTATGGTCCAATGGGAGGTAGTGGTTGTTTTCCCTGGAACTGTTAGTTTCCACATACAGTAGCTGCAGATCTTCGAGGAGGGAATGATGGTCTTATTTGGGGAGTTGTAGAAAGCTTCACGGTTACAATTGAGTTCCAGAATGCTCAGTAGGACTTTCTCCTTAAAAGGGAAGACATGTGTTGCTTGTTGCAAGAAGGCTTCTTCGACTCCAGAGCTGTATCAACATCTGCTATTGCTTTCATGGACGACACTTCTCCCTGGGTGGAAAGGACAACTCTCTGAGTTTCCATTGCTTTCTCCAGTTTTCTAGCTAACGTCAGTGAAGTTGGTGTAGCCAATGCTAACCTCTGTGTAAAGAGCAAAGGCATGCCTCTTTCGTTAACCAGAGCTCAGGTGAGAAAGGATCTGACTGTGTGATTGCTAGATAGATGAACAGTACAGATGAAAGACAGGAAAGAAGAAAGGGCATTTTGGGGAACACTGAGCAGTTTATTCTGTGTGGCTGGAGGAGGTCCTGAGACTGAAGGAACTCCATCCCTACCCTCACGTCTCCTTCCCTCCCCCTCCTCTCCTCTCCTTCCCCTCTTCTCCCATCTCTTTTTCTCCTACCAGAACCTTCCCTTGTATTTATTACTTCCCTCTAAAGAAGAAAGGGCTTCTGGGTTAACAAACCCCTCTCGGCTTTCCAAATAAGGTTCATGCACTGCCCCAGAATTCTTGAGCGCCAGCACTTGAAGGATACCGGACACTAGAGAGGCCGAGAAATAGAGACTCGGGGTTGGGAAATGGCTCACTGAAGGCCACACAGGCCTGGCACCTCCACCCGATCTATCATCTACTACTTACCTCTCCTCCAGGCCTTCCATCCCAGAGGAGTTTCCTGTTTCATCTCCGAAGGCATCCTCAGCCCCTCCAGCCCGTGAAACATCTGGCACTTGACAAAGGTAGTCCCCTCTTTCCCATCTCTGTAGGGTGCTGAAGGGAGCAGGCCATGAATGAGATCTCGACTCTACAAGGCCAGGCAGAGAGCAAATAAACAGGCCCAGGAAAGCACTCATGCAAAAGGAGAGAAGCCCTTGCCCTGTGTGTCTGTCTGCTGTAGGACAGCCTCTAGGTTCCTTGCCAGGAGCCCAGACTGCCTCTTTCCTTAGCTCCTCACCTGAGACTACTGCTGTCTGTCCCCCTCCTTCCTCTGCTGCAATGTACATATCTGCTCCTGCTTCCTACAGCATGATATAATACCATCCTCCTCATGCTTCTGCTCCTGATATGTCTCTTGTTGGAGATACTCTCTTCTGACTTGTAGGCCTTTAAGAAGGTTTTAGAGTTACTTCCCTGACACAGAATCCCTGAAGTACCCCTCCACCCCCAACTAAACCGTCCCTTTTCTTTGCATTCTGAATTTTTGATCTCCTGTGATAGCATGCATCTTTCTGGGTGATACCTGCTATTTTCATCAAGAATCTAACAGGCAACAGTAACAACTACAGGGGGTGCTGGAAAATGCATTCAGAACTGTGCTTATGCCACTGTGGGCTCTAAAATAACCTTGTGAGTTTGTTGTCTTGATTTAGAGTTCTCTCCAATCAAAGGTGGAGATGAGGAAGTGGAAGTCAAGAAGAACACAAAATGAGTGGAGTTTTGATGTCACTGCTGTGGCGACGGGCGTTCAGCTCTGTCTCTTCATAGAGTGGGAATTGGAACGTTTGCTCATTAGCTCATAGCCTGCTGATACAGAGCTGGCCCGAGGCTGGGCTTGTTAGTGCCCCTGCTTGTCCAGGCTGAGTTTGCCATAGGTGTCAAGCATATTCTGACTATGCTGGAGAAAGTCCTGGGCAGGATGCTGAAAGCGGAGATCTGCATGCTGGAGGACACTGACAGCAGGACATGGTGATTCTGGCCTGGCATGGACGAGCCATCCAAGCAGTAGCTGAAATCTGAATGTGTCATCAAGGTGAGACGAAGGTGCCAGAGACGCAAGTTGTAACAGAAGTATTTCTTTTTACCCTCGAGGGGGTCTGACTCTCTGTCAGAAGCCGAGGGCTCTCTTAGCATGCTGGATGCTGAAGGACTTGCCTCCATTGTCGCTGCAGTTGCAAAGCCTATCAAAGTTCTGGCACATGCTCAACAGAGAGGAGCTGAATGAATGAATGAATGAATGAACGAACGAACGAACGCATGAATGAATGGGGGAGGTATTATGGGCATGGGCTGTAGTGTTGATTTTTTATTCCAAATGTTCATCAAATTTATGAGGAGCAGCGTCAGGAGTTTGTAACCAGTCAGGGAAGACAGCATTTTGGTTACTTTTTCTGTTTCTCTGTAAAAATACCCCAAAGAAAGCATAGTGGTTAAGAGTGTGCCCTGCTCCAGCAGACGATCCGTGTTTGGTTCCAGGCATCCATGTTGGGCGGCTCACAATTTCCTGTAACTCTAGATTCAGGGGATCTGACACCTTTGCCCTCTGAAGACACTTGCACTCATACGTACATTCCCCCACACAAACACAGAGACACACTATATATGTAATATGTACACACACACACACACACACACACACACACACACACTTTGTGTAACCAGCAACTTTAAGTAAAATGTGTTTATTTTGGTTCACAGCTGGAGGTTTCAATCCATCATGGCTAGGTGTCATAGCTTGAGACAGCTGGTCACATCGATCCATAGTCAAGAAGCAGAACACGATGAGCGCTCTATGCTTTATGCTCATTCCCCACCCCGACTCGTCCTCTCTCTCTCTCTCATACATACAATTTCACTAAATTTATTACTCAAATTTATGTTTATGTGTTGCTACCTAAAATGGAAATAGCTTCAATAAACAATCAACCAGAGCCTGATAAAATATTGTTAAGTTGTTGTTTTTGTTTGTTTTTGCAGTGCTCAGAACTAACCCAAGGCCTCACATACACCAGGTAAACACTCTATCCTTGATATACCACCAGCCTGGTGTGTATCACTTTCTCCTGTTTCTACAGTCCAGGATCCCAGCATAGGGGATGGTGCCGCCCACAGAAGCAGCTCTTCCACCTCAGTTAACCTAATCTCCCATAGGCATGCCCGTAGGTCCACCTCCCAGATGACTCTAGATCTCATCAAGTTATCATTACCAAACACAGACAGTAAGCAAGCCTTGAAAATTTTCTTATGAGTGGTGTGTGTGTGTGTGTATGTGCGTGTGTTTTATATGTTGGTGCGTGAATACACGCAAAAGCCAAAAGAAGACATTGGGTAGGGTGTACCACTTTACCACTCACTGCCCTATTATCTTGACACAGGGTCTCTACTGAAGCTGAAGCCTCAGTGATCTTGTCTACTCTGACCCAAGCTCTGGGGTTATAGAAGGGCTTGAGGCTTTGCCTGGCTTTTTAAAAGGATCTGAGGATTTGAACTCAAGACTCCAAGCAAATACTTGTGTCTGATGAGCCACTTTCCCAGTCCCTGATAAGTGTTGTAAAAGTAGAATTCTGTGTTGTGGAGACATGGGCTGTGGGTGCTTTTCTGAAGAAATGAAACTTAAATTGCTACCGGAAGGACAGTTGTGGATCTGGGAAAAGCAAGTGAAGAAGGCCTGGAAACAGGGGAGGGGCTTAGGAACTGTAAGAACTGCATACAGCTGGGCTGTGGCCCAGGAGATCGCCATAGCTGGGCTGTGGTCCAGGAGATCGCCATAGCTAGGCTGTGGTGTAGAAGGCCTGGTTGTAATAACCAAGGTCTGAATGAAGTGGGCACATTACGGAGGATTGTAAATTATGCTTGGAAACATCGTTCTGGCTGTGTTAAGGACAAAACAGCAGGCAGCAAGATTGGCCCTAGGATGATGAATTATGGATGTTGCTGATGTCCAAGGAAAGATGCTGGTGGCTTAATGTCTTAGGTATTGGGATGCTGCAGAGTAGCTAGGACACAGAGGGAGTAGGGGACTATGTCAAAGGTGATTCTAGGATTCTGGCCTGAGCAGTCACTGTGACAGGAGCATGAAAGGATGAGATTAGGGCCCGGAGGATAATTAGCTGGGTTTTAATCATGCTGAATTTTCAAAGCTATGGACTTTTCCAGTTGATTCAGGGATGATACATAGGCTTCTGGTCAAGGGTCAGGATTAGGGGAAGGCAAGCAGTCACATAGTGAACTAAATTTAAGGATTCTTTCAGGACCCTTTTAGTACAGGGTCAGCATATGAGATCCTGTCTCCTTAAATTTAATACCTCAGGCAGCTTGCTTACTTCTCTAGGCTCAACCCTGTCCAGAGCAGAGTATAGCATTTTTGGCTGGAGTTACAAGTCTGGATACATAGGTGGTAGAATAGGTATTTGCCATTGTTTAGTTTCCCAGTATTGATTTCTACTTCCTAAGGGGATTCAGTTTCATTTGGGGGGACTCTCTTACTCCATTGTGTGTCTTGATGGGACATTGTTTGTGAAACAGGTTCCTGCCTCTCAGAAAAGATCCTGAAATGGTCCCAGAAGAACACTTTGGGCAGTAGAGCATGACTTGAAACTAAGTGTCTAAAACTAAATGAGACCTTTGAAGAAGAAAATGAACAAAAGCTACCCCAGTGGGTGCTCTTGTTATTCTGGTTATCATCCTTATCTCCGTGGTCTTCTTAGTGATAATTTCCAATGCTAATAGAAGCAACAGCACACTGTGCTAGGAGTGTAACAATTTGAAACATGTACCTACTGTAGAAAGCTTTGTTACTGCTTCTGAAATTCTCCTGTGATGGGGTGAGGACTGACCTGAGACCCGGAGGACAGGTGGGAGGGGCACAGTTAGAGTCTTAGAGTAAGGTAGACACTGTCAGAAGCAGGCCAGAGGCAATAAAGGAAATCAGAGCTTTGCTGACTCTGTTGAAAACTGCTGGAGGAGGTCTCACTGGAAATGAGTTGGAGCCTCACTATGCTGCTATCCTGGGCTCATTCAAGAAAGGGACCTAAATCAAGCAAATGCTCATTTGTCCTCATGCAACACTCTAGAAGTTTGTCACATGGAACGCGTTTTCCCTGTCTACGTTCAAGGAAATTATCAACCCATCCTTAGCCAAAGAGCAAAAGAAAGCATGGTAGCAACCTTTCTCCTCTCCCCTTCCTCTTCTCCTTCCTCTTCCTCCTCCTCCGCTTCCCTGTTTAGAAAGTGACCCGAGACTGTCTTCCCCTACTTCATTTATGTTCCATTGTATGGCCACTCCTAGATTCAAAGAAAGCCAATAGCGTGCAGGGAAGATAGGATTCTCCCATTCGGCTCATGTGGAGAAATTTACTAATTAAAGGAAGAGGGAAAGAATAGATTGATTTATAGGCATATAGTGACTAGGTTTTGTCAAACTCCTGCATTCTTGTTAGCTCCCCGCTGAAGCGAACTGGCTTTCAGTTCTTTGTAATAAAATGTCTCCTAAGGATTCAAACTGGAGCCCTTTCTCTTCCCACCACCTCTCTATGGTCTTTATGGGTAGTCTGGCTCTAAGGGACGACCCAAGAAATACACCACGATGACTCTTTGTTATAGCCACTGTTCTAAGTTGCTTATGAGCTGAGTAGTTCAATCCACAAGGAAACTCTTCCTTTCCTTTTTCTTTAAATCTTTGGGCTTGGGCTGAGGGGAATGTGGAGAGAGAATGATGTGTACAGTGGTTGCTATCGCTGTCATTTGAATCCTTTCTGATTTCAAGGTGTTGGTGTTTTCATTCTGCCTCAGGTAGCCCTGAAGTCTGTGATGGAGTGAGAATTAGTTGGGGAATGGGGTGGGGGACAGGGTCAGCAATGATGAGGAATGGGAGGGTAATGGAGTGGGCATACGTAATAAGAGAGCCAAGTACCCACTTCCTCCCTCCCGTGTGTGTGTGTGTGTGTGTGTGTGTGTGTGTGTGTGTGTGCGCGCGCGCATGCATGTGCATGTGTGCGCGCACGCACACGTGCACGCAATGTTCACAGACACATGAAGGCAATCAGGAGAAAGACAGATATTAAAAGGCTATTCTGACAGGCACCTGTTTGCTGTCATTATTTCTATGTAGTCTCTGCAGACCAGAGCCTTCCTTTACTTGGAAAGCCTGGAGAAACTGTTTGACAAGGTGACTGAGTGACTGCGTCACCCAAGAGTCTGAGCTTTAATGTGGAAAACCATCACCAAGGTCAGGGCTGCAGAGTAGCTGCTGGGTAATTGGGTGAAAGGGTCCTGGCAGGACAGGACAGTGGTCAGGGCAGCAGGGTGGGGAGCCAGTGTGCAGGCAAACTGGATTTCCAGGAAGGAAATGCTGCCCCACCCACTCTTCCTCAGGCTGCAGCAAGGTTGCCTTGTTGTCTGGTTCCAGAGAAGGACCTCTCACAAGAATTCTATTGTCTGACCTTTAGAAATGAGAGTAAAGTTGCTCCTTAAGGGGGACAATGAAGATAGCAGCAGCCAAGGACTTGGGCCGGAAGAAGGAAGTCCTTAAATGCTCTAAGAACTTACAACAGGGGTTTGGGACAAGGGTTCAGGGGCTATACTACCGGAAAGGTTGGGCCTGGGAAGAGTGGCAAACTGAGATCTGTCCTGTTAGGTGCCCAGCCCACATCCTTGCAGGGGATGGTTCTTAGCTATAGAACTGGAGTGTCCAGCCCTGTGTTCTTGTAGGCTATACTTCCTACCATAGAACTGGGAGCACCCAGGTCCCTCTTCCGCTCTGAAGGATGCCCTCTTCTGAGCCAGGCAGAGCTGCTCACTCTTTCTAGAACAAAGTCCTACTTTTAGCAACTGAAGTCCACTCTAGTGTGTCGTGTCCCCATGTAGGTCATCCTCCACTGCCATGATCAAGTTGCACTGTTCCGGGAAGCCTTCCTTGACTGAGCAGGGCAGTAACATATGTCTGCTTTATATTGAGGTCATACTACTTTGCACTTGCACAGAATCATAAATTCTTAGGTGCTCAGTAAATAAATGTGTATTGGTAAATGCAAAGTTCTGATGATCTTTAACTGCTATTTTTGGTAAAAGTTATCACTAAAAATTAAATACAGTCAAACCAGGGATGTTCATGGATGAAGTTCACAAGATCTTTTGTTGTGTTTTAACTTTTGTGGTTGTCCTTGCTTCATGAAGTGTGGCCACTGAAACTATTTGAACCTGCAGCCAAAAGATGTGGGTAAAGAATGCCCTGTCACTGTTTCTGAAAGTACCATTCTGCCATCAGCTCTCCAGAACCCCATCTCTAGGCAAGGGGCTATGGGGACAGATGATGGCTTGCTCCAGCAGGAAAAGGCCCTGGGTCCGAGGTCTTGCAGTATTTGCATTTTAAAAGGGTTACTGTTAGAAGCCAGATGCCTTAGGGGTGGGATGTTTTCTGAAGCAGGAAATCAAGTTTTAAAGACAAAGGTGCAGAGCTCTCCAGAGCACAAGATCCTTTGCTCAGCTTCCCTTGAGGACCTTCATTCAGCTTTGAGAGAAGACCTCAATTCCTCATCAAAACTTAAGCAACAGGAGTTGGGGGTGGGGCAGAAGGTAAATGCATCTGGCTAAGAGAAAGAAGCCAATCTGCAAAGCTGCATGCCGCGCCATATGCTTTTTACAGAACAGCATATGTTCCAGTAGACATACAATAAAGACAGTAGATAGATCGGTGGCAGGCTGTGGTTGGGTGAGAGAGAGTAAGAGGCCAGAATAAGGGGCAGTAAAACTATTCTAGAAGACACTGCAGTGACAGAAGCCTGACATATAGTTGTCAAAATCTACAGAGTACACAATACAAAGACAGTCCTACTGTGAGGGGACTTCAGTCAGGAAGTGTGTCAATACTGGCTCAGCATTAACTGTAACATATATGCTGTATCAATGCAAGATGCTAATAATAGGGGAGGTAATGTGGGGAGAGAAGAGGTCAGTGGGGATTTTGTAGCTTTTGATAATTTTGTCAGTAAGTCCAAAGCTTCTCAAAAAAGAAGAGCAATTTTATTTATAGAAAAAAAAAAAGAAACATTCCCCTGATCATGCCTAACATTTACTTTTATATCATATATTTACATGACGTACCACACACAGGTACTGTCCTAAGCAATTTGCACTATTAAAGCACTACAAATGTTCTCAAACCAAGCCCATGACAGTGTCACTGGCCTCACACCACAGACAGGGGAAGGGACAGCGAGGTAGGTGAACTTCTCCAGTGCCACAGGCATTTTGGCTCCAGAGTTGACACCAGGATGTACGGTACTCTGCTGGTCAGCTGTCTGTCACTATGAGACACTTATGTCACCTTGACAGACCCCTGAGATAACGGATGCAGAGAGAAGTTTCCTTCTTGCTCACGGTCGTGGCCTGTTGTGTCACACAGTCTGTTGGCCCCTTTGGGCTTACAGTGAGGTGGTAGTATCCTGACAGGAACACACAGTACAGAAAAAGGTTTTCCTTCATGCTCAAGGAGCAAAAGATGTGGAAGAGACTGGGGTCCTACAGCAATTTGGGGACATACCTCCAGTTACCGAAGTTCTTCTCACTAGGCTCTACCTCTCAAAGTTCTATTGTCTCTCCTTCTCTAGCGCCATCATGGGGACACGCCTTTTTAAAAAATTAATTGATTACTTGACTTTACATCCTGATAGCAGTTTCCCTTCTCTCCTTTCCTCCCAGTCCTTCTCTCCCCTGCTCCACCAGTCACTCCTTTCTCTTCAGGCAAATATTAACCTGCCTTGGCATAACAAGTTGCAGTAAGACACGGCTCCTCTCCTATTGAGACTAGACAAGGCAGCCCACTAGGGGAAAGGGCCCCAAAGGCAGGCAGCAGATCAGAGACAGCTCCTGCTCCCACTGTTAGGAGTCCCACACAGACCAAGCAGTTACATGTAGGCAAAGAGCCTAAGTATATCCCATGCAGATTCCCTGGCTGGTCGGTTCAGGCTCTGTGGGCCCCTATGGGCTCAGGTTAGTTGATGACCCCTCTGGTTCCTACAATCCTTCCTCCCCCTCTTCCACAGGATTCCCCAAGCTCTGCCTAATGTTTGGCTGTGGTCTTTGCAACTGTTTCCATCAGTTGCTGGGTGAAGCCTCTCTGATGATGGTCATACTAAGCTTCTGTCTGAAAGTATAGCAGAATATCATTAACAGTGTCAGGGGTAGGGGTCATGGCATAGGTCTTAAGCTGGACCAGTCAGTGGCAAGACACTCCCTCAATTTCTACTCCATCTTTATTTCTGTACATCTTGTAGGCAGGACAAGTTGTAGGTTGAAGGTTTTGTGGCGGGGTTAATGTCCCAATCCCTCCACTGGAAATCCTGCTTAGTTGCAAGAGATAACCAGTTCAGGCGCCATATCCAATGCCCTCAAATCCATATTGTGGAGGCATAGACTTTTTACAGGGCCTTTCTGGTACATCCAAGGTACAAACTATACCACACTGGTGTGTACTGCATTCATTCACTCTTCCTCCTTCTGGACCCCGAATGGACCAAGCCTTTTGGAATTGCCAAGGCTGGGACAGGTGACCCTCCTCTCCTCTGCACTCTTGTGACATCTAGTCCTTTACCTCTGCAGACACATCATTCAAACGTGTGCTAAATCATTGTCAAAGAAGTTGTGTGCATATTTTATCGAATCTCAGGAGTTTCCTCAACTCCCAGCACATGGCTTTCCACACAGGCTGCCTGGTGAGTGATCACTCTGCTCTGATGAGCTCTGACCAGGGGGCTGCTGCTGCTGCTGCCATCTCCAGTTTCCTCTCCCCTCATCTCATCTGCTACTTACTGGTTCTCAGTGTCAGGACTCCACCAACTTCTCCTTGTCTGTCACTGCTGATGATTCAATGTCTTTCCTTCTACCTCGTTCTTACTGGCCATGCTTCTTCAGAGTTCAATCCCGATGAAACTCTCACTTCTGGGATGGGATCTAATCCAAGCCAGAGATGAGAACTCATTCTGATGTCTTGACGATAACTTCCCTGCCAATGAGGATGAATGGGTTTCATTCTTGACAAGTAGGGGGGCTCTTGCCTCTATAACCAGGTTCTAGACCAACCATTTTTCTCTTTCCTCTATTCCCCTTTGGGGCCCATTTTGAGTGAGGTCCTTCAAGTCCCCTCTTTTTCCTCTCTCCAATACTAAACTGGTTATCCAACCTCAGCAGAAATGGCAGTGCCTCCAAAGAACTATTTTGATTCCTCCTGATAGGTTCGAAGGCTGGCTGTGAGCTTCCATAGGTGTTGACTGCCCGACAGCAAAGTATTCATTACACTTAGAGGTAATCAGTCAGGTAACAGTGTTGCTTTCTCATGGTGTTAGCTGTTAAGGGATGAGAAAGGCTCTATCTTTTTATCCTTTATTGCAGCACCCGGAATAGGAGAAATACTCACTTAAAATTTTATTTGTAGAATAAATGAATAGACTTCAAGGGAATCACTCTAGAGTGATCGTGGAAGGGGTGGGTATTCCTTGCCTAAGCCAGAACCTTTATTGGGTAGGGCAGTAGAAATAGCCTGTGCTGATTGGTACATTCTGCTCTCTGTGTCTATGTGATAAATAAAGGAAGCTTTCATTGGGCTTAGACTGAGACTACTCAAAAATTAAGCCTCCAGTCATCCAAGCACCTTTCCCCAGGTCATAATGATTCATGCTAATATAGTTAGATTTAAGATCTTTGAATTAGAGAGAAGGACAGGGTAGAGGGAGATGGAGATGGAGCACTTTCTCCCCTCTGAGGAACTTCCTCGTGGATACGCCGAGTCACAGTGGATGAGCACCGGAGCCACCGTCAGGCACATTAGAGACAGAGCTGTCAAGGCCTCATATTATGTAGGATTAATATTAGACCTCTCTGCTCAGCCTAGTGAAAGGCTCCAAGTGTCCTTGGAATTCCAGCGACCTTTTTTTCATCAATGAAGACATTGTTCTCTTGGCCTCATGGCTTCATTCATAGGAAATGTAGCACACTTCTTATGGGCACTGCCCACCACATCTGGGCAGGGTCCTCGGGCTTGGAGCACTGAACTGGGGCTTTCCACATGATGTCTCTCCCTCACACAAAACCTCTCAGGCTTTTGGAGCACCTGATTGTTATTTCCTGAGTCTCTCTGCAATCTTCTCTGTGGTCTTAGTTGAGAATTAGGAGGCAATTGCCCAGGTTTTGGGAGCCTAGCAGGTCTTAAACCTGTCATCAGGGGAGTTCCTCTGATTCCAATGAGTGAAGTTTCTGATTCAAACCCACCTAGGCTGTGGGCACGGAGAGGAGGCCCTGAAGCCCAGACATACCATTTTCATTTAAAGCAAGCACGATGCCTCTAATAGGCTGTTGACATGTTCATTTCTAAATCTTCTCTATGACCAGAAGAGTTTTCTGTTTTTATGACGTTATTACATGGATGCCAGACTTGACCCAGGGCACACAGCTATTGCTGGGGTTCAAATGCAGGCCTGCTTGATGACAAACATAGGCTTGGCTGGTAAGAGTGTCTACAGAATGCCCAGGTGTGTTACACAGCTATCTAGAGGTTTGAGATTCCTTTGGCATGTGGTCCTCATTTTGACCTTGAGATGTAGACTGAAGCTAAGACAGATTGCTAAGTGATTTTTGTTTTCTTGACAGTAGGACCAAAGGAGAGGTGGTGAAAACCTGAAGTTCTGCAGATTGGTGAGAGGACCATAGAGACTGGACAGGGAAGGAGGGGAGACACAGCCTATGAAAGAAAACAGACAGGAGTCTTGAGGTCTGCTCAACTGATTGTCAGAATGTATCTTGTGAATAGAGACAACAATGGGAAATCCTGTCTCTGGAGCAGTGGTTCCCAACCTGTGTGTCGAGACCCCTTTGAGGGTCATATATCAGATATCCTGCATATCAGATATTTACATTGTGATTCATTACCATGACAAAGTACAGATATGAAGTAGCTATGAAAATAATTTTGTGGTTGGGGGTCATCACAACATAAGGAGCTGTATGAAAGGGTCACAGCGTTAGGGAAGTTGAGAACCACTGCCCTGGAGGAGCCATGAAGGACCAACAAAAAGTCTTTGCTTGACTCATCTTCAGCCGGGCTCCTGAACTTCTCTCAGCCCGCCTGTATACTTCCTGAGTTAGTTTACCAAGAACTACCCTCAACTCCTCCATTTCTGATCACCTTCGACATCTCACCAATTTCTCTCTCCCTAGGACCCCCTCCTCAGTCAATGTCTGGCTAAGAAGACTATTCATTTAGCTGGAATTTCCCTTTACTCACAGTATTTATTCTTAATCATTTTTTAGTCACCGACTCTCACTTTGCTCCTCAGGTACAATCCCTACCCACCCGTGCTATGTTTGTAGTTGAGTCCTTCTGGGCCCTCCACTGCAAAATCTTGTTGCATTAGCCACTGGACTCTGCAAGGAAGTCCTATAGACAATGAATGCTAGTGACTGCATTTTAGAACAGGACTCAATCAGTAGTGAACTGCCCAAAGTTGGAGTGCTAGGGTAGAATAATGGCCTTTGGAAAGTGTCTCCAAGGAGGAAACACTGACGGAGTTGGCACTGAGAATTTGGCATTGAGAGGCTTCTAGAAGCAAGAGAATGACAAAGCAGAAATGGCACTGCCTGTGTTCCCTCATCTCCTGGGTCATTTGTTCTCTGCAGGATGCTTGGGGGTACAGGGTTGGGGGTACCTGAATTCCTCATTACTTTGATGAACTAGTTGTCAGCCTTTCCCAGAAGTCCATTTTAAATAGAGATGAAATGTAACCAGCTGTATCTTAAGGTCCACCTTGCTCTTGTGACCTTATTGATCGTTTCCTGGGAAGTGCTACTTAGGACGCCTGGAGGCTGCTCAGGTCCTTCCTCTACAGTAGCTTTTTCAGGGCGGGGTGGAAGGTAAAGATCTGGCCCTTGTCTTCCTTCTCCCTCCAGGCACTGCCTTTCCCCAGTCAGCCCTGGCTTCCTGCTGTACTGATCTGGGCCTGTAGAGAGCTGGTCTTATTTTACTTTTTTATTAAGTTCATGAACTTTAAAGGAAGGAACCTGGAAAAAAATGGTCTCATTACCTCAGGAATGAAGGCTCATGCTTCTTTTAATGCCAGAGGTTGGCGTGGCCTTGCTTGTTATAGCCACAAATAATCCGGGTGGAAAATTGCAACAGAGAGGCAAGACACAAACAGGATGTTTGTGGATGGCTGCTTAGGGTGAAGCAGGTGGGGTGGGGGTGCCAGAGGTCAGAGCAAGGTCACTGTAAAATGGGCAGGCTCCTGGAGGGGCTTGCAGAAGTCAACTACAGCTAGACTTCTTCAGACTCCTTCTGGAAGGTAATCCCAGGGGCAAGTGCTTGGATTCCAGAATATTTGATTCAAATTCTAACCCTGTTGTTTTCAAACTAGTGATCTGCAGCTTTTCCAAACCCCTTGCTCATTGGTTTCTGTATCTGTAGCACATGGAAAATATCCACCTTTCTAGGTTGAGAGGGCAGATAGGAATACTGAGGAGGGAGCTGGAGCAGAAAAGTCACATTCTCTAAGGAACAGAGTATCAGCTAACCCAGTTTAATTGTTAATGGATCAGGAGGCCTGCCATCTAGGGGTTAGAATCTACCTTCTCTGCATAGGCTTTGGGATGAGGGCTGGACTTAAGGGTCTGAGCAAGCTAGCCCTGCCTTTGTCCAAGTTTTCCAAAGATGAGATTCTCTTGGAGGCCCTTATTAAAAGATGAGTTTCTGGCTTCTTCCCAAGTCCCACTGAATAAACAGCACTGGGGCTCTCTTCATTTCAAACAAAAGCCACAGAGAAATCTTATCAGCTCGGAGTTTGAAGAAAACACTGGTTAATCATTGCGGCCCCCCTGAATGGTTAGCAATAACAGGGGGTAAAATAAGAACATTGTACGGAGACCCAAGTATTTTTTTCTTTTTCTTTTTTCTTTTCTTCTTCTTTTTTTAAAAGTCTCTTAATTGACTGATATCTGGGAAGAAGATGTGTCATGGTTTTAGATGAAAGATTCTGCTCCTTCCCACCATTGACCTTCTGCCTTCTCCACCGGAACTTCTCCTATACTGGTCCCCTCTGGCAAGCTGTGCTCCTTGGTCTAGAGTCAATCCCAGACCTTTCCAGTTTCTTCCGGGTGGTTTTGTTTTGTCTGTTTTTTTCCCCTATTTCCTTTGCACCTTTGTGACACATTCATCATAAGACACATTATATCGATGATATTATGTGCTTGCTTTGTGTTTCCAGTTTATGTGACCAGGGGGTCTCAAGACACCACAAAGCATACACTGTGATCTTTCTTTGCAGGACAAGATCTACAAAACACGATGATAGGTAGTTGAAAGACCACATGAAGCCCAGTAGACAGAGACTTGCAGAGAGAAGCAGGAATGAAACTGTAGAAGTCATGGTACATTTTATTCCAGCCACCAGAAAGCTGTTCTTTCTTTATTTGCTTTCATATGTATGTGATGTGTATCTATACATACTCACTTGTGTGGGGGCACACACGTGTGTGGTACACATGCATGTCTTCCTTCATTGCTCTCCACTTTATATATTGAAGCAGGGACTCTTGCTGAACCTGGATCCTGCCATCTTGGCTAGTGTGACTAACCAACTTGTTCCAGAGAGTCCCTACACTGGGATTACAGGCAGGTTACTACACCTATCTGGCCTTTATGTGGGCTCCAGGCACCTGAACTTTGATCCTAATGCGTATATTGAAAGGCTTACCCTACTGAGCCATCACTCTAGACCCTGAAACCATTCTTAACAAGAAAGTCATCTCTTTAATGATGCCTACAGGTTTCTTCATTAAGCTTTATAAGGAAGACCAGAAGAGGGACAGTTCTGATTTGGAACATATTATCCCCAAACCGAAAGATGCCTGGCTTAGATTTAGTGCCCAACACTCAGCAAGTTTGCAGAGTGTGCAGCACCCCTGTCTGTTTCAGATGTTTCGCCACTAAGCCTCCTTCACCTGCTGTCCGGGTCTTTGAGTGAGTCATGTACATTCAATCAGTTTCAGCTTTCTGAGTGTAAAACCAAAGAGTTCAGAGACTTTTCTTGTTTCTGTCCTTCCAGAGTTCAAAGGAAAAAAATCTTAAAAGTCAGCACAATACAGATTTTAAAATACACTAGACAGATGGGATCATCGCGTGATCTATGACAGAGACAAATGCCAAGTCTAGAGTTCATGAGTGTGATGGAAAGACCGTCTTGAGGAGAATTGGTTTGGCAGAAGGTAGAGTCAAAATATCCAATAAAGCTGTTAGAAGTGAAGCTCAATCAGCTTTCCTGTGACTGAGCTGGAAATTGTAGAAAGTGAGGTGGTACTATGTTTGTGTTAGATTTCTATCCATACAGTGAACGTGAGAGATAATTAACTTACAACAAGAAGACATTTACATTGGACCATAGTTTTTGGAGATTTTAGCCCATGACCTGTTGTCTATGTTGCTTTGCACTTGTGATGAGGCACCGAATCACAGTGGAAACATCCAGCAGAGCAAAACTCCTCACCCTGTTCGCCAGGAAACAAAATGGAAGGAGAACCATGTCATAAGGACTTCTCATTAGGCCTACCTCTTATAGGTTACACCATCTCCTAATGGCACCACTCTGGAAAGTCTGAGTCATTAACACATGACTTTGGGGGATACTTGAGCAAACCACAGTATTTGTGTAATTTTGGAAAGGAAGGTCGAGAAGGGGCCCACCTCCACCAGGGGCATTGACTCTCAAGGTTATTCTGAAGAGCAAGCTGGCATTTCTTGGGCCACTTAAGTTTGTATATGTTCATATTTCCCTAGTCCCACCCTGCTTTGTGGTAAATTAAAGCAACGGGTTCAGCTGACTTCCTTCTGTCTAACTGCTCCACAGGAGATAATGTGTAAGCATCTGTAATTCCCAGATGTTTCCTTATTTCTCAGATTCCATGGATGCCCTGTTTTCCTCTCTCCAAATGCATGACAGTGATTGTTGGAAGGTAGAAGTGTTTATCACAAGACCAAGAGCTTTCCTTTATTGCTTCTGTTGTCTTTGCTACTGTGCATGATCATAAAGACTTATAATTCTGCAAATTATCTTTCAGAAGATGTATCAGAGGGTCTTGATATCTGGATCTACTTCAGAAGAGCGCCAAGAAGCTGGAATAGGGCATCTCTTTGCATTTATGATTATATAAACCATATACTTACGATTATGTTGATTTCTATGTCTCCTGAGTCCCTTCGGTGGCAGAGACCATGACTTCTTGGTGTTGTATAGTTCTACAACTTGTTGTTGGAGAATCAATCTGGATCCTTCTTCCTTCTAATAGTTTAAACATAACAAGTGACTTTCATTGGGAACATTTTGGCTTAACTAGTTAGGAAAATCTGACAACTTCAACTGATGTCAGAAAATATTTCACAAGAAGACATGAGTGGAGATCCTCATTACAGTGCTCTGTGCAGCAGCCAGAGGTTTAAAAACTCATCAATTTGACATCATTGAGAAGGTGGTTTTATAAAATGAACTAGATGTAATCTTGGAAATCCACTGCATAGCTCTTAAAAGCAAGGACTAGATCAGTTGTTTTTAACAAGTAGGTGGTAACCCCTTTGAGGGTCAAATGACCCTTTCATGGAGGTTGCCTATCAGACATTCTGTATATCAGACATTTACATTACAGTTCATAAAGGTAGCAAAACTATACTATGAAGTAGCAATGAGAATAATTTTATGGTTGGGGTCACCACAGCATGAGGAACTGTATTAAGGAATGAGTATTCGGTCCATTAGGAAGGTGAGAACCACGGAACGAGGTAGTCACATGGTAGACAGAGCTTAATAGTAATATTCAGTTTAAAAGGGAGGGCATTACAAAGTTTCCTGAATAACTTAATTTATGTAATCTTAAAGAATATGCATCACGTCATCTACACAAGGCAAGACATGTCCTCTGGTGCAATAGTGGTACACGTATCATGGGAATAACCAATCATTTCTGATTGGATCTAAGGCACAAGAGGAAACCCTAACCTGGAACCATGATTAGGCCTAGAACCTATAGCTAGATAGGTCATAGGCCCTAGGGGAGACCCTGTTACTATTATTCTTCTAAAAAGAGATAACATTACACTGGTTCCTTGTGACCTTTTACTATACCTAAGACTAGTGCATCTTCCAACTCTCAGTAGAGAAACTTCTAATTGTAGTAGATGGTGGTTAGCAAAGACTCGCAACTGGCCAAGGCACAGAGAATAAGAAACTGCAGAATGCTCATTCCAAAATGGGACATCTACATCATATCCCCTCTTACAGAGCTCAGGGATTATTTCAGAAGAGTAGGTGAAAAGAACAGAAGAGCCAGAGTCAGTGGATGATGACAAGGAAACTGTCCTCTGGACACAGCAAGGCAAACTGCAAGTATGAACTCAGTGGTTCTGACAGCATGTACAAGTCCAAGCATGCCCCTCTGCAAGTCCAAGCCAGACCAAAGCCAAGCATAGCAAGGGGAGGTAGGCATAAAGTCTCACTCCTCCCTGAGGAGAGAGTTAGTTTTCTCTAAGTTGGGGGGTAGAAAAGGGGTAGGGCTCTGGGAAGAGCTGAGTGGGTGAATATGGTCAAAACATGTAGCAAATTCTCAAGGAACTATCAGCAATTCATCAAAGAATCAGCTACATGTTTAGTAATGATAAAACCCCCATTTAATATTTGCACATTGAAATGAAAGCCTAGTTGAGAAAGATGATTAAAAGCAGAGAATGCAGATTGGAGGGATACATAAACAAGTAGGCCTCAGGCATAGTGTCCCATGAGCTTTGGGGGATGATGGCAGAGATCACTTGCACACAGAGATGTGTGGTGTGGGAACAACCTGTGCCCCTTCACAAGAGAAAAACCTCTCTAAGAGCTTCTTCCACCACATCCGTGACACATTTATTTTTATTATTATTATTATTATTATTATTATTATTATTACTATTATTTGTGCCATTTGCTGAAAGACAGTGACTATGTAAGAGAAAATAAATCAGAATAACATGGGGGGTCTTGCAATACCTTAGTAAAAACAATGACCGAGGACCTTGGGGAGTAGTCAGGAAACAGAGAGGGAGATAAAAGGTCAGTCACTCACTATTTTGGTTACCCTGGGACTTGCCTGATTTTAAGACTCCAACTTCTGGTGGTTGATTAATGTTGGGACAAAAATACTACCTGCAATAATCTGAAGGGATCTCCCAGGAAGAGGAAGTAAACAGACTTCTTGCACCTCCACAGGGCACACTTCAGGCTGCTGGGGAGACAACAGTTAAGGAGTGGGAAGAAGAGTTTGTCTCTGCACATGCAGGACTTGCCACTTACCAGCAGTGAGCCAACGGGCATGCTACTTTTGAGGATGCTGTTGCTCACCACCACTTAGTGGTACACAATCTCATTAGTTCATCACCTTATTGTATTTAATTTATGAAGAACAAAATTCTCAAGCTCAGACATTTAGAACTTTGAACACATGGTTGTCTGACTCCAAAAGAGCCCTTGCTTGTAAGCAGGGCTTTTTCAGGTACTCTTAAGCAATCTGTCAACTCCAAGATGGTAAAACTAAGTGCTATGTTGCATGTTGCAGACAAATGATACTTGGAAGTTCAGAGGTGAGGGATTTCAATAGAAGCCAGACTTGTCAGAGGTTAATCTGACTTAATGCTGAAAATACTTGATTCTACTAAGTCCAGCATCAGACAAGATCCTAAGAGTTTGTTTGTGACTGGAAATCTCAACAACACTTGATAAGGAAAGAGCTCTGAAGGGCTTTACAGTATGCTGACTACAATAGGCCATGCTTAGCTCTCCCCCTGGAGGGCTTTAAAGAGGTGTAGTTTCTGTTGTTGGAGGCAGGGTAGATAACTAAGATAGTTACCACCCAGTTAAATAGCAATAGCTGGTGCCTTTGTCTGTGTGTATACTATGTACTAAGCATGAATGCTTTATATAACAGAATATGTCACAGGAATGTAGAAGCTCCTTTTCTTCCTCTTCCTCCTCTTCCTCCTCTTCCTCCTCTTCCTCCTCCTCCTCCTCCTCCTCCTCCTCTTCCTTCTCCTCTTCTTCCTTCTCCTCTTCTTCTTCTTTTAGGATATTTTCTTTATTTACATTTCAAATGTTATTCACTTTTCCAGTCCCCCCCACCAAAACCCCCTATCCCATACCCCTTCTCCCTGTGACTATGAAGGTGTTCCCCCACCCACCCACTCCTGCCTCCCTACCCTGGCATTCCCATATGCTGGGGTATCGAGCCTTCAAAGGACCAAGGGCCTTTCCTCCCACTGATGCCCAACAAGGCTATCCTCTGCTACATATGTGCCTGGAGTCATGGGTCCCTCCACGTGCATTCTCTGGTTGGTGGTTTAGTCCCTGGGAGCTCTGGGGGTCTGGTTGGTTGATATTGTTGCTCTTCCTATGCAACCCTATATAGAAGCTCCTTAATAAACTTGGTAAACCAACAATATCATTTTGTTTTCTACTGTGCAGACTTCCAACTGGAGACCCTTTATCACTCCATGGCAGGTCCTGTCGTGCACATTGACTAGACGGTAGGGCTGAGGCTCACATAAGGTTCATACTGAAATACCGTATCTGTTGTGATGATGGTAGCGTGAGAGTCTATGGATGTTTCTTTCTTCCAGCTGACATATTAGACCAGGTCACATCTATTGTTTTATTGCAAAACACTTAAACCTTAAATATTGCAATTTTTTCTAGGCTCGTGATTGTCCCAGAACTTTGTGCTTTTAAGCAAGCCACTGAGCCACATGCCTAGCCTGTTTTACAATATTTCAAGAGCATTAATACTTATATTTTTTCTATTGGTCTTCAACTTTTTAAAAAAATTGCCAGTGGGGATGTTTAAAAAACAAAGCATTGTTCTCCATTTTTCCCCTTAATGTTTTTGGATAGAGATATCTTCAACTTGATTCTATCATCTACCACAGTTTCTAAAACCTTGCCTGCTGACAAGGATTGCTAATATTTTCTAGGCCTATCATTGAAGATTCTGATTTGCAGTCCCTTCCTAGGTTGAACTGCTTGCATTGTTACTATTTTCTGTACATTGATCTTCTACTGAGAAAGGCCAGAGAAAAGTGGTCCATAGTCATTTGCTGAATGAATGAATGAATGAACTAGATAGCACATTTTTAACTGATCAGTTTGTTCAGTTGTTAAAGAGGAAAGTTAAAGGCAACTTTAAAGTTGTTAAAGGGATTGATCTTGATCTATCCATTGGAACATTTTTCTATACAGAGATTCAATCAACTCAAACGTGCCTAGCTGGTATTCATGCCAACTTTCCCTATCTCATGGACATTATATAGAATTTGTCAAATGCTTGAGTAGGAAAGTCCTGGGAGCACCTTGATTCAAAAAGTCTATGTATATACTGTTTAACTCATTTTTCAAAAAATGTTCCTAAATTGTGTAGTTACAAATTATTTTGTCTAGAGTTTCCTAAATTCCCTATTGGTTGCTGAATTTAAAAACTAACTTTACAGATGATTTTTTTATTTGTGTTTTATGTATATGAGTGTTTTCTTGCATGTATTATATATACCGTGTTTGTACAGAAGCCCATGGCAGCCAGAAGAGGGCTTCAGATAATGGAGTTACAGATGGTTGTGAGCTGCCATGTATATTCAGGAACAGAGCCAGGCTCCTCTGCAAGAGCAGAGAGCACTCTCAATGGCCGGGCATCTCGCAGACCCTAACACTGACTTTTAAATACATTTCCTGCCTTAGGACATTTTCAAGTCCTTAGAAATTTTAGAAATTCGTCAAGGTGATTCTAATAACTCAAACCAGGTATAATCACTCTGACTAGGTGATTTAAAAAAAAAAAAACAAACTTAGATCCACTAGCTGAGAATCCTTCCATCCATCCATCCATCCATCCATCCATCCACCCATTTAGTTTACTGCCTTTGTTGAACATGTGTAATTTGTCAGGTTTTGTGTAAGATAATTGTGATACAGCCATGAGTGGTGATGGGATGGATAATAAAATTCAATGGCTTACTAAATTATGTTGGAGATAGCTCAGGCTATTTACAGGAGGACAGAGAGGCCTACTGTATAGTCTATGTCTTTCGGGCACTGGTCATTGAACTGCAGCTTAATTGTTAGAGGGAACTTGGTTAGACAGACTCATGGACAAAAAGTATTTTAGGCGGAGGCAGGACATTTGCCTAGAATGTTTGCATAAAGGCAAATGTGCAATTGAGGCACAGAATTGATGGGAGTCAACCTTTCTCCCCAAGACCCCAGTGTAGGATCTAGTAGGCGGTGTGTCATTAGCAAGTCTCTATCTGTTCTGTCCTTGGACTCTTCAGAGGATGGGCAGTTCTGGGCTCACCGAGGCAACAAACTTGCTCCCAGACGGATATCCGCATGAGATGAGGAATTGCGTGGAGAAAGTATGCCCCAACCAGTCATCTGCAGAGGCACGTATTCCTATAGGGCTGATGGGAAAGAAAGAACCATTTTACAAAATGGACACTGAGGTAGCCCATATTGGTTTAAGTCTTATTATAAGCACACGTCTTATCTAACCAGACTAGTTACTGCCACGTGTGCCTTATCCCAGTCACAAAGCTGCCTGAAAAGCAAGGATTTATATTTATCCATGGTTGCACTGTCTGTAACAAGAAAGCTTTTGTTTTTGACTCCCACAGCAGTTTTCATTTAAATGAAAAGACAATTGACAACAAATTGAGCTGCATTCTGGGCTGTTTCTTCTCTGCCGTTTGTGAAGCCATTCATTCTCATTACTTGACCTCAGAAATCAGAGCGTTTGAGATAGAAGAATGTGATTGCGTACATGCCACCCATTTGTCTCTAGACTTTGCTTATTCCCTGGATGTCCCATGAAACCGCCACTCATGATGATTTCATATGGCCCAGCTAAACAAGTGCTTGTTTAAGTGGAGAGCCCAAACCACGCACTCCAAAACCACTCAAAACTACCAAAAATGAAGATCTCCCAGAGTCCATACAGACTCCCTGCATTAAAATCATTGAATAAATCCCATGCATCTGCTTTTCTCACAGTTCCTGGTTGATTCACTTAGTATGTAAATCAACATGGAACACCACCTGCCAGAGGCCAACTTGGTTTCCATACCTTTCTTTCCCCTCTCAAGCCATGCCCTTAGGACCACAGATTAGCACAGTGATATTTCTGGAATTAAACACATATCAGGTCAACAAAAGATATGATGGCGTGGTGGTGGGCCGTGAGACAAGAGCTTCACTTGTATTAAAAAATCAAAGTCTTCAATTGATTTTAATAAATATATACATTTACTATTAAAACTTCCAAACATGTACACTGTGGTAGAAATATAACAGTGAGACAGTGATAGGTTACTCAGATGCAGCAGTAGCATCAGCCTCAAAGTCACTGCATGCTCATCAAGACTTTGTCTCCCTTGGGTCATCAGTATCCCCTGCCCCCACCAATTCTGTCCAGTAGTTTGCTTCTGCAAGTCCCAGATTTCATGCCATTTCACTCACAGGAGCAAGGTCCGTGTCTTAACTAGCCAGAAGATTGTCATCACACCTAAAGAAATTCCTCCTAATGCCTCGACAGCACATGCATATTCCTCCAATTATCCCAGGAGTATGATGTGATTGTTGGTTAAGACCTAAATGAAATCCATACATGTGGTATCTGGTTATTGTGTTTCTTAAGGCTCTGGTGAGCAGGTTTTCCTCCCTGCTGTCTTTCTGGGTTCCCTCCTTTTAATTCTGTTTTCTTATTGAAAGACTCAGGCCACGTGGACCATCTCACATTCTTAATTTCTCTGTTTGCTTCTTCGTCCTTTAGCTGGTTTCTCCCTTCCCCCTTCTCAGACTTATGCTCTGTCTTGCTTAATTAAAGGGAACTTTAATTCAAAAGCTTTGAATAGATTCAAGGCCATGTTCTGTTTCGATTTTTCCAGGAGTATTTCCTCTACACCATTGGTGTGATAATTCAGGGCATATAAAATATGCTTGTCCCATTTCTAGTGATGCTAATCTATCAAGGGTGCTGTTGGCAGCCGTCTGATAGCTCCAGGTTAAAAGCCTCTTGACCTTTCTTCTAATGGTTTTATCTGTGGCTGTGCTTACTAGTCAGTGTGTCTCATCAAGGTCAGAAAATTGATTGGCACTTCCCAGCATTCTCTTGTCTTCTCCATTTATTGCCCAGAATTTTTGGCCAAAAGCTATGGTGTTCCCAAGTTATGGGAATCTGATTACCTTGAAATATATCTCATTCTAGAGGGAAACAAAACAAAAACTGCATGTGTATTTGCTCTTAAGCACCAATTTCACAGTTAGAACTAACAGGGAACCCCAAGAACACTGGAACTGCTTTTCCCTATTGGGTGGGGAGCGGTGGATTTCACACTCAGAGTGGGATGGTGAATTGCAGGCAGCCTTGTCTCGGTCCTGAGTCCTTTTATTATTGTACCCTCAGTGGACTTTGATGTCCTTTATACTTCTGTTCTGGGACAGAAAGTCCTTGGGACTTTCTTGCTCCAGACTTTAATGACCAGCCATTTCCAGGAGGCGCCCCGGGTTCCTCTGCGGGGGGAGTGGAGTGTGTAAACCATAGCTTAGGTACTAGGCATGTGCACTGTCCTGGAGTTGTAATTGCTGTGAAGCTATTTTAGTGGGCAGGGCTACAAAATACTTACTTTTTAAACAAACACTCCCTTAAACATATCATTTCTGACCCCAATATAGCAGCAAAGGGTTTAATTCAATTCTGTTGAATTTATACTCCTGTTCCCTTGCCCCTAAACTGAAACTCAGCTGATCACATTAGTACCTGGTCTCCACATCCATGATGCATTCCTATTCTCGCCAGCATGCCAACGTAACCTCTTGAGTGGGTGTCAAAGAGGTGACCTTTCATCTGGCATGGCTCTCGCTAATGCTAGTCATGTACTTATTAAACAGTTAAAATGTAAATGGCTTATGCCTAAGTGTTTGACTTATTTAATCTTCGCTCCAAACCTACGTGATGAGTACTTTTTATTATTCTCTTGCCTTGTTGGGAAAGCTGCCCAACCATTAAACTTAACAACTTTCTTTCTGAAGATTGCATAGACAGCAAATAGTGATGCTAACCAGTGGGTTAGGCCAAGGATCTCCTTGTAATTATAGAGTGATGCTTTTGAGACGAAACCCACCAGCTCCAAATTGTAGTAGGAAAAAAACAAAACAAAACAAAACAAAACAAAAAACAAACAAACAAAAAACGGGAACATCTGATGTTTCCAGTCTAAGCTCTCCCCCTCTCTTTTCCTTCAGTGCTGATTTCTTCCACTCCGTTTTGTCCATGTGTTTCACTCTTGAAGAGAAACTTTTAAATGGTGTTTTCAGACATGCTATAGTCATCTGCTAAACATGGAGGCACACTATTCAAATGGGTGCTAAATAGGAGGAAGGTCTAGTGTGTGCTTTGAGAACACTGGGGTATTCCAGCCTGAATGTACACGTTATGTTTTTGAGACTCAGAATTCATTCTAACTCCAACCTTTGAATTACCAGTCTTCTTCAGCTTTGGTAAATGAACTGGGGCTGGTGATGTAGTGGCACGTGCGTGGAAGATTTGGACTACTTTTGCTTTAATTTTCACATACAGGAAGTTAGGAAAAAAGTCTGTTTGAGACACTGAGCACGGAACTTCTGTGGGCCTGGAGGATTCTTGCTCCAAAGTATAGAAGGAGAATCTTTATTCAAATCAAGTCAAAGTAGTGTAGGGTAAATGATACTGGGAGTTCGCTGGGTAGCCACACAGTAGATAGAGAAGAAGAGGGAGGTGCTGAGTTCTTCTGATTATGGGAAGTAGATGAAGGAGACAGTCCATCAGGTGTGATCGTGGGACAAGGCGGAGAATTCTGTAAGCTGATGCATGAGAGGGAAATAGCAATTAAAGTCACTTGTGTGTGTCACTCAGGTGGATTCCTGAGGGGCTGAGGTTGTTGAAAGCCATGCTGCACCAAGCTGACCCACTCTTCCCTTCTTTCTCATCTCAGATCTCTTGGAACAGGGTCTGTTGTGCTTTATAAAATGGCAGTGTGAAGGAGGACCTGCCAAGGTGTCCCCTGAACAATCATGCCATGCGGCAGGTCTAACGTAAAAGGAAATTTGTTTTGGACCTGGAAAAAGGAGTGGGGGGGGGGGGCAGAGAAGAGAGGAAGAGAGAAAGAGGGGAAGATGCCAGCCAGGGATCCATGGGGAGAGAGTAGAGAGAGAGAGGAGAAAGAAAGAGAGAGGAGGGGGGGCAAAAGAGAGAGCAAAAGAGAGAGCAAAAGAGAGCAAGAGCACAGTCCTTTTTACAGGGAGCTAGGCTATTACCTACCTGAGTGTTGTCAGGAAACTGTTGGGCAGAGCCTCAAGGAAATGCTTACAAGTTCTCCTTATTGGCTAGATCATCCATTAAAGTAATATTGGGGAGCACATCAAAATCTGAGGTGCATGAGTCTAAGGAGAGTTAGCTTCCACTAGGCAAGCATCAGTCAGAGAGTAAAAGTAGACCAGGATGAGCAGGGCAGCTCCACGTCTCTTTTCCCTCTTCTATGGTGTACCCTGAGGCGCAGTTATCTGAAAGAAAACCTCCCAGAGCTCAGACCCACTGAAGGGCTAAAAATTACAAAAGAGGGTATTCTTTGCAGGCCATCATGAAGAGTACCACCAAAACATACACTTACCACAATGAGGCCATGGGCTTCTTTTCTCCCTCACAATGACCTCACATACAGTCACTTCCAAAATAAACCACCAGCACTTTTATCCTTGACTCAGACTGCTCTCTAGAATATGACTTCTAAATCAACTGTCAAATACGCCACTGAGTGTAATTTGCGTAAGTGGCATCATCCTACTTTACATACTCTAGACTGATGACATGTGAGAGTTGTCCATGACTGGGCAATTAGCAAATGCAAGAGCTGATTCGTTATCCTAAGTATATTGGCTTCAAATCCATGCAGTTCATTACTCAATATTCACCTGAGGTTTATGGACCATTGGCTGAAATGCCAACTTCTTCAGTCAATCCTCTCAACTCCCCTAGAGACATTGGGATTATCACCCTTCAGCTGGAGATGAGGAAGCCAAGGCTCAGAAACCTGCTGGCTTTTCACAAGATCATACAGCAAGTAGATGGTAGAACTTGGACCTGTCTCTGTTCTGCATCATTGCATGAGAGTTAACAACCCACTCAGATGCCTTCCATCTATGCAAGGCCTGGCTCTATATTAGGTAGACTTGCTCTAGGCCATGGTTGGTTACATAATCTGAAAGCCACAGAAGCTGAGAGTCTTCTGGACAAAAGTCTCAAAGCAGTTATTGAGCTACCTTCTCACCGATATCCTCTCAATTTGCTGAAAAGCTTCTTATGAAATTCCTCACAAGAAAACAGGCTCAAATTGACCTCACCTTCATCCCCAGGTACAAAAAAGATAAGCAACTGGCATTCTTAAAGTAACAGATCAGTTCTATAGAATACGCTGGATAGGAAGTTGCATTGACAAGTGGTGTGGCCTACTCTGCCCATTCCAGTCTCTGGTAACTTCTCTGTGGAAGAAGCTACAGGGTTATGAGAGAGAGAGAGAGAGAGAGAGAGAGAGAGAGAGAGAGAGAGAGAAGAAGAAGAAGAAGGAGGAGGAGGAGGAGGAGGAGGAGGAGGAGGAGGAGGAGGAGGAGGGCAGTGGTGGCGCACGCCTTTAATCCCAGCACTTGGGAGGCAGAGGCAGGTGGATTTCTGAGTTCGAGGCCAGCCTGGTCTACAGAGTGAGTTCCAGGACAAACAGGGCTACACCGAGAAACCCTGTCTCGGAAAAAAAGAGAAGAAAAGGAAAAGAAAAACAAGAGAGGAGGAGGAAGAAGAGGAGGAGGAAGAAAGGAAGGAAGGAAGGAAGGAAGGAAGGAAGAAAGAAGAAATCAGTGGCTTCTCCTTTACATCTTTTCTTTATGGTGCATCTTTTGTGGGGAGAAATGCAGGAAGAAAATCAAAATCTCCCTCCCAGCTTAGGAGCTTTGAAAAGCTACAAGGCTTGAAGGACATCCTGGAATAAGAGTAAAATAATTGAAAAATGGCATGAAATTGGGAAAGTGACCTTGAAATGCATCCAGCATACCTTTTTGAAGGCAAAACCTGTTGTCAGGATGGATCTGTGTAACAATTTGTTGCGGCCCAGCAGTGATAGTGAAAATGATACCACAGAAAACTGAAGGAGACTGCGTGAACATTAACCTTATTGGCTTGGATCACAAACAGGCTGCTTCTGATACAGGTTGATGTGAACCCACATAGACAGCTTTATATGAGCTTTTATTTCTTCTTCTTCTGTTCTGTAGTGAGCCTCGCTGCCTTGCCACTGTACCAAGCTCCCTTCTTATTTTCCTTGCCTCAAGTGTGAGCTCTTAACCCTGACCATGGCATAAAACCCATTAACATTCCTCCGGGATGAGATCCAATGCCTGAGTATCTCATGAAAGGCCTCTCATTATTGCTCCTGCTTTGCTTTGCAGGCTTGCTGCCGTTTGCTTTCTCTTCTACGAGTCTGTATAGCTCAAGAGAGCCAGGCTGCAATAACAAACACAGAAGCACAGTGGCTTGCAGCGGGCGGGGGTGGGGTGGGGTGGTGGTGGAGGCAGCTTGGTGTTTGCATCTTGCTCTGCTGTATGTTCCCTGTGTTGGCTGGAGTCCCTGTCACACAAGCCAAAAGCCTTGGGAATTCTGCCACTTCATTTGTGTTGTTCAGCTTAGTAACTGCAGCCACATGTGGCCACTGAAAAGTTAAAGTGGCTCTGTCCCAAGCTGTATCTATGAGCATAAAATACACGCTTGGTGTACATCACAGATTTAATCCAAATGACAATTTCAAATGTCTCATTAATTCCTATTGATAATATACCGAAATATTTTATATATACTATGTTAAGATATTTTATATGCATTAATAAAAATTAATTTTCCTATCCAATTGCCTTTTGTTTTAATATGCCTACAAGAAAATTAGATATATGGTTTGTCTTTTATTTCCAGAGGACAGCACTAGTCTGTAGTGTCTCTGGTCTCACACAGAGTGGGCACAGATTTTGAAATTCTTCCTTGCAAGAATGACAGCAGTCACTTCTCATTGCTTAGGGTTCTATCAAAATCTAACTTTGGAGATGTAGGGTGGACTGGAGAGAAGAGGAGTGGTGGTCAGCTCCAGTAATTACTTTCTGGATTCCTAGTGATTCTCTGAATAAGGTACAAGGGTGTTGACAGGCAATTCCATAGACGATTTATCCTAGAAAGATACTTTCCTCTCACATCCTGTGGCCAAGCTTATTCTTCCTGCCTGACACCTCACAAATGTAACCTTTATTAGGAGTTTTCAAAGAATACCACTCACCCAGCCAACACACAGGGTATGGGTCCGATTAGCCTAGTCTCTTGGGCTAATCTGGCTTCGGGCCCCTCATGCATGTTCTCAGTGAAACATCCTCACAAATGTCCACAACAGTTTCTCACCTCAGCTATTGTCCTGTCCCTAAGAACTTCTCATACTGCCTGGCATGGTAGCACTCAGTAAGGGGTTCATGCCATGTGACAATGGACTATACAGGCCGTTTACTCCGTTCATTTCCATGTGCTGATGAAATTGCTGACTCAAGAAAGAAGGCTCTACCAGATGAATCACTTCTATTTCGCATACATGAAAGCAAGTTTAGAGCAGAGCCAGGCTTGTCCTACAGAAACCATATCACAGAAGCAGGAAGAGAACAAGGGTTACATGACTCCTCTTATGATGCTCTCGGCAAACCACATCGTTTATTGGATTTTATTTTTGAAGAAGGATATTGCTGGCTGGCTGGGAAGCATCTAGGCAGACCAGGATGGCCTCAACCTTGTAGCCATCCTCCTGTGTCTGCCTCTTCAGTTGAGGATTTCAGATTAGTCTTGAAATGGCTGACTGGATCCATTTAATGTAGCACAAGCAGCAACATTCTTCTGTGTCCTGCACATCTGCATACCTAACACTGCTGTCTGTCTATCTTTTCATTAATGTCATGTGTTAGTATTAGTCATATCCTATGAGTCAGGGGCTGTTTGCAGGAATATACTTTTGAGTCAGTCTGATCAAGTTTATCCTCCAGGTGTGGGTTACAGGGCCTGGAAAGTGTAAGTTTTCTTTGCCTCAGTTTCTCATGAGCAAACTGGCAATTGTAATGACTATTATTCTATAATGCTATAGGAAGGGCTTCTTTTAATTACTGCTATTGTAATAACTCCTTTTAATACCTTAAACTTAATACCCATTTTTATCTTGCAACACAGAGGTCCAGGCACACATGTGTGCATCCCAGTCTGTTTCTGCTTCAGGTTCACATGGCTGAAATCGAGGTGTTGGCAGTTCTGGATTCCTCTTTGGAACCTCTGTGGACAAGTCTGCTGCCAAGCTTGTTCAAGCTGTTGATGAGATGGAATCCCATCCTACGGAGTTGTGGGACTGAGGTGTCTGTCTCCTTTTTGACTATTGGCCAGTGTTATTTCAGCCTCCAGAATCATAACTCCCTTCTTCCACCCCCCAAGTCAGCCACATGTCACACCTTTCCTCCGTCATTAGCTCTGTTGCATTGCCTTCTGACTCATCTCTTCTGCTGTTCATCAGAGTGACCTTTCACAGTTAAGGTCTTATGCAGGTTAGACTGAGCCTGCTCAGTAGTTCAGAGTGTCCTCCCCTTTCAAAACTCTTACCAAGTCACATTGTCAAGTCTCTTTTGCCAAGTAAGGCAATACTTTCATGTTCTAGGTATCAGTATATGAGATCTTGAGATTCTCACTCTGACAACCACTGGAGTTACATCAAGTATTGTACACAATCCACTTAATGTGCCTGACTACGTTGTCACCCTCACTAAGTGTTATAGTTTCTATTAGGTTGTTAATAAGTTTACCATGGTGCCTATGAATAAAGCAGGAAGGTCACAGTACTCTAGGTAATGGATAGGGAAGGGAGACAAAGAGAGATGAAACTAGTTAGCTCCTATAGTAGGGTACATGGCCAGTGCCCCAGCAAGGCGTCTGGGAAACATTAGCAGTCACTACTTTTTGAACATGTGCTATGTTTCAGATACTTGCAAAAGTTTTCTCACTCCCACAACAGTGATTCAGAGCAGAAATTCCAGATTCACTTTATACTGGGCCAATGGGAAGTCAGTAGAATTAAGTAAAAACTCAAGGACCTGGAGAATGTAAGCATCAAAACTGAGCCTTGAACCCCAATCGGTTTTCCTGCCTCTGCCACCTTGGCATGCTGATCTCCTGGCTGCTCTTACATCAGCAGGTCTGGTTCCCCTGATTTTCCCAGGCTGCCCACATTCCACCAGTGTTGTTTTAGTTTTCAATATAGATCTGAGATCCAGACAGGGTATATTGCTAATGGAAAAGTACTAAACTGCAGAGATGAGATCTGAACCGGGTTTCACCTCATTCTGACATCCTTGCCCCTCTTGCCTCTGAAGTGTTCAGTGCATTCATTGAGTGGCTCAGCACACAGGTGTTGAATACATGAAATAGACATTTTGCCTGTGTCTCCTTTTACTTACTTCATGAGAAAGATAGCTAGCGACACTGTTGCTCCAGTGACCCCAAATCAGTCTCTTTTTCCATGTAAGGAATTACATTTTAAGGGCTATTTGAACAGAATCAGTCTCTTTTTCCATGTAAGGTATTATATGTTGAGAGCTGCAAGTGATAGGTGTTTCTCTGGAAGTGAGAATCCTGGAAAGGACCAAGCTGCAAAAGCTCTGGATCTGTTTTCTCCTAGGATTTGACTCTGGCCCCTTGTATAGTTATTCATCTCGGGTATTAATAAGACATTAGATTCTTTTTTACTACATGGGTCTTATTTTTTCATGACCAACTGAAGGCCCACCCTCTAAAAGGAGTCTGGGCTATGAAGAGAGTCTATGAAGTCTTCATGTTCCTTAGAGTTGGCCCCACTCTCTGTCTTCTTTGAATCCATGGAGAGCTGGTTAAACTACACCCTGGAGCATCCATTCGGGACAATGGTTTCCAAGGTTTTTATTCATCAATGGAGAAAGAACAACTTTATGTCAGCAGCTGCTGATCAATCTAAACTATACTCCAGGGTTTTGTTTGTTTCTAGGAAACAGAAAGCATAAGATCACAACCTTTCTGTCAAAACTGGCAGTGTCTTACTTGTCAAAGAAGCCATCAATCTTTGCTATCTCAGTCAACCCTGAGATCCCCCAAGCAAGGTGAATGGAGTGGCCAGTAAAGCCTGTGGGCACTGAGGGCGTGATGCCCGATTTGGATTCTGCTTTTCTCACCTAGTAGTCATTTAAAATTAAGAAATTCCATTTATCCCGGGATATTCAGTTTTCTTGGCCTTAAATATGAATGAAAGCATCAAACTACGTGGGCTATTTGGGAATGAAGTAGAATGCAAAGGCGTTAAATGACTGAGGCAGATGTGCCCTATTGCCAGCCAAGCAGCTGTCACTTAGGAATATGGGTGATGTGGGCAGTGTCACATGAGTGACCAGCAGGACACGTGTCTTCAGAGGCTTTAACTCAGGCTCTTGCAGACTGAAAACTGGCGTCTTTGCCCTGCCTGGCTATCCACTGTCTTCACTAGCCCATCTGCAATGGGAAGCTTATTAGAGAGCTTTGTGGACTGTAATTACAAAGCTGGATGCCTGAGGGGAGCATGAGTGCAGGCCTCTGTCTTCTATCTGGGTAATCACACCATGCTGCTAACTGCTTTTTTCTGCTTGCTTTGGTCACTTACTACTACTACAGTGACATTTCTACCAATGTATGTATTTAAAACCCTCAACTAATGCCCAAGACTCCATGCTCTTCAGACTTGCACCAGGAAGTAATTAAGATTTCCATCTCTCCCATCCCAAACCCTCTTCCCTCCCAGTGTTGCTTGAGGGGCACAGTCTTCCTGAGGGATCTTGGAAAAGTAATCAGTCCATTCTCTTCTCAGGTTATAGAGTGCTGCTATGCATGGCTCACTAACTCTCATGATGTCTGCTGTGAGGGGCAGAGTCCACAGAATAAACCCACTTAGAGCTATCATAAGAAAAAACTATGGACTGGTGCTCCTTTATACTGTGGCTTCCAGGAAAGCACAAATAGAGTGCCATGCCTTCAGTGGCCGCAGTCTTTGCTGGCGGCTCCATTTACCTTGCTTGGGCACCTCAGAGTCTGCTTAGATACGAAAGGTTGATAGCTTGTTTGACAAGTAACCACACTGCAGGTTATTGACTGAAAGGTTGTACTCTTTATGTTTTTTGTGGCTGAGATGAAGGGGTAACTGAGGTTTAACATATCATAGCAGTCGTTGGCCACCAAACTCTCAGGTGGGAAACTGCAGGAGTGGGCTGGCTCCTCAGCATCTCTCACCCCACCTGCTACCCTTATGTCCTCCAGCTCCTGAGCTCCCCCTCCCTAGCTGCTCTTTCCTCTATAACCTCGGCCATTTTGCCTATGTGTTCTTGTGGTTCTCTTCTCTCATGGCCTAGTTCAGTCTGAAACATTCCAGATGCCTCTGGCTGTACCCTCCCTCACATCTACAATACCCAGAACTGGTCATGTCCTCATCTTCATTAGTCTGGTGCTAAAACCCAGGAATGACATATATGAATCACACTTCCAAGGGACCTGGCCTCTCTAAACCAAGCTGCTGATTTGACTTGCCTACAGTATGTGTGTATGGATCATTTGTTTCTGCTGGTGTCTGCCACAGAAACTCAGGACAAATGACTACCAGAGGTTCCTATTTAACATTAACCAATAGTCTATATGAGCAGCTTCTCTCACTTGCACTCTTGGTTTTGTTTTTTTATGTTATTTATTATTATATTATTTGTCATTATTGTTGCATGTGACAGGATAGTACTATGTAGTCCAGGCTAGACCTTCTACCTCAGCCTCTCAAGAGCTTGGAATAAAGACTTTGAGTCACAAAAGCTAGTTCATTCTCATACAGGGCAACGTTTTTTCCTTGTCAGCTGACAGAAACAATAATGATAATAATAATAATAACAATAATAATAATATCAACAACAACAATAATGATAATGTATATGGAATTCTAGAAGCTGGTACCCAGACAATCATAGTAATGATAGTAATAATTGCTGTGTA
>JADRCH010000098.1:1107953-1157717 GCA_019843965.1 Rhynchomys soricoides | reverse complement strand
TAAGCCTAGACTCAGTTTCACAAGACTGACCTGTTTTGTTGCTGCCTCCGTAATTAGTGCAATAGTCCTAATCAATCCCTGACCCTGATCCTGACCCTGCAGGAGATACTCCTGGAAACAGATTTGTTAAGATTGTTGCTAAAAACTGGGTGGTGCTGACATATGCTTTTAATCCCAGCACCCAGGAGGCAAAGGCAGATAGATCTCTGAGTTTGATGATAGCCTGGTCTACATGGTGAGTTACAGGACACGCAAAGATACACAGAAAACCTCTCTTGAAATGCTCCCCCCCCCAAGATTGGTGGGGAAAAGAGTTTGTGTTTTTAGGGGATTCTTTTGCACGGCCTAGTTGAGAATGGTCATCCCAGTGTGAGCTCTCCAGGCTTTGGCTCTGGACTGGAAGAGATTTGACCATTTGCTGCATAGCAGCTCCTGTAGAGATTAGAACATTTCATCCTACAGAAAGCCCCTTAAACAGAGAGATAAAAAGCTTTAAACAGCTTTGAGTAAGTCCCTAAAACTGACCTGATTCTCTAGGCCCCTCCCTGCTAGAATAAACAATAAGAACTACAAAAAAAAAAAAAATAAGCAAACAAAACAATCCAACCAACCCACTGAAAAACAAAACCCAAAACACCACCACCATCCAAACAAAAACAAAATAAAACAAAAAAACAAATCAAAACAACAAACAAATTAACAAAACAAACAAAAGCAAAAACTGGAGTTTGACTCTAAAGAAGTTTCCCAGACAAACCAAGCTACAAAAAGGCTCTGAGACCAGACCAATTGGCTAAAAAACAAAAACCCAGCCAAGCTGCCTAAAAGAGGTTCAGCTCAACTAAGCTTCTTTAAAAAGACACTTTCCAACCTGTTGAGCTGTCTGCAGACTGTGCAGTGTGCTCCAGATGCTGGGATGGGCTTTGATGATACAGCTATCTTTGAGCCATTTCAGCCCCTGTAAGTAACCCATCATCCACAATACCGGAAGTAACCTCAGTAAAACTCATTGGCTCACCAAGTTGGACTTTTGTGATATCTATACTTTGTTCTATTGTGGGCGCCCCAAATGGGGATGTGTACGCTTCTTCTCCCTAGTAAAAGTCTTGCTGTGCAACATCATCACTGACATTAAAAACACTGGACAGGAGGTGAGCATAGGTATGTGGATGGATGGCTGGGTGTAGTAAGCTGATAGATGCTTGGAATGAGTTGTCTATGCTTAGAACTTTTAGGTTAGTTATTTGCCAGCCTGGAGCCTTATAACTCTAGATTCTGAGTACACACTGGGCTTGCCACAGGCGAGCCAACAGCCCCAGGTATACTTGGCATCCATTCTATCCTTTCGTCTTTGTAAAATCTTTCCTCCAGTCGGGCTCTCACTCCATTATTTGCAACACTTTTTCCCCCCACAGCCCATAGATTTCTACATTGTTAAACACAAGGTTAATGGTCTGTCTGCATTTCTTTGGCCCATGTGTTGACACAGTGGATCCTTTCTTTTGGCCATTCACCATCCTCCCTTGGCTTTCTTCCCAGTTCACTGGCTACTTTTCCTTTGTGTTAGTTGCTCTCATACACTCTGATTTCTTAAAATTGAACCCGCCTGGGTTCAGCCCCAGTTCCCCATTGTCTTGGTTTCCACCCCCTTTGATGTTGTCACCTAGTCTTATGGGCTGAAATGCTGTGGGTATGCTGACAAGTCCTCAATTTCTGTTCCTGCCTTTCCTGTATCTCTTTGGTGAATACTGGTGTCTTCTTTCTAATTGCCAATGTCATGTCTCTCAGATACTGAAACAGCCCCCAACCTTACTTTTCCACAACATAATTCCCCTGATCCCAGACAAGATCTGTTTCTCTTAGTCTTCTCCATTTAAATCAACAATTGCTTTCATCAAATTACTCAGCCCTGTAAATGAGCTGCTGTCCTGCATCTTCTTCTTTTATTGCACTACACATTTAACCTGTCAATTGATTTCAAAATATATCCCAATTCTTCCGCCTCTCATCCCACAAGTGCTGCAACCCAGCCTAAGCCGCCCTGTGTTGTTGTCTGTATTGACAATTGTCTGGGTATTCTTTCTTGCTCCGCTCCACTTTCTCAACACAGAACACTTTGAGATCCGTGCCGCTCGGTCCACCTGATCCACTTTCTAATAGATTCTCATCTCATAAATCGAGGAGACCAGTTATCACAGTGACCTTTGACCTCATCTCTTGTCTAATGTGCTACCACTGCATCTCCACTTATACTCTGACACTTATCACAGACTTGATCCTAAAATGTATCGCTCTGAGTATCTTAGTCACTTAAGACTGCTGCATCAAAGTGCCATAGACTGGCTGGCTTCTGAACATTGGTCAAAGTTTCTGAACATACAGGGCTGGCAGCATGGTTTGATTCTTCCAAGTTGCAGACAGCCAATTGCTCCTTGTAGTCTTATATGTGCCAAGAGAGCTCTCTGATGTGCCTGGTAGACACTCATCAGTTTGATCTGTGAGAACTCTACCATCATGACTTAACAGTCCTCCTCCAAAGGCTATGCATCCTAACAATGGGGGTGGGGGTAGGCTTTTAAACACAAGTTTATAGTGAAAACGTCATTGTACTTGGTAGACACGCATTATCTGAAAGTTGAGTCACCACCATTGCTACCATAGCTGGGTCTTCTGCTTAGACATGTATATTCCTTCTGCATAGAAATGCTTCACATGCAGCCAGGTATGCATCTACTCATTTTCTTATTTCCCTTGAATGTTCACCCCTTTGATGATTTGGAATGCAGACTTCAGAAAGATTTTTAGAGTACCATCTAATTCCCCAGCATGCAAAGCAACCTCTAATCGCTTCTAATTAACCATAGTTGTTTCCCTCTGCATCTGCTTTGTGTTAAATTAACTTCCTTATTGTTCATTTGCACCATCACGGATAGTTTGATTTTCTTCTGCATCCCTCGTCTTTCAGCCTTAATCGTGTCTAAAATATGGTAGAGCTTGGAAAGTAGTTGGCAAATAAGTAGAATGAGTTGTTGGAGTTGAGTGCAGCATGGTTACTCACGGTGATTTTCAGGAGGAATGCATCCTATGGTCTCCCAGGGGCCACCACAGGAAGCAGAGAAACAGAAAGGGATCTTAGGGATCTCAAGGACATTCAATTTGGCAAAAGTTTATCATGGGCTTTGTCTACATCATGTTGCTTCTGGCCTGGAGGAGTTAATGAGCTACAGAAAAGCACAGAGAATATAATCCATGATGTTAAGTAGAGTAACTTTTGGGTACAAATAGCACATGGAGTGGACCTGGGAAGGAAGGAGAGAAGAAGGGGCAGGCTACCGGGGAAAGAGGCGCAGAACATGGATGGTGTTTGAGATGTATTTGAATCAGATGAGGGGAACGTCATAGAGACAGAGTGGAGTGAAGGGTCCAGTATGGAAGAACAAACCCAAGAGCATGTGTCTGGTCAGTGGGAAAGGTGCCATGGTAACTGTATTACAAATAAGGGGATAGTTTTAGTGAGATAGGAATACGCACAGGTGGTTGAAGACTTGTTTTGGAGAGAATAGTGCTGCCATGCTGAAGAGTGTAGGTCGTTCCCAGTTGTTAGCCCATTGCACTCTTGAGGTATGTCATAAATTTGACTCAGTAGAGTAGCAATGCTTGGCTTTCAATCTTGAAGAGCATAGGAACTCTGACATTGACCTTCCTTCCAGGAGGAGTTCTGCACCCACAATTTATTTTATGTTTTCAATCAATGCATTTGTTCATTCATTGTTAGTCTGCAAATGTAGATTCGGCATCATCTCTCTTTAATGTAACAAAATAGATATTGATGAGGGACAAAATAATAGACTGATCTAAGGAAAGACATGACAAGGAAACAAACAATTCAGAGTCAGGAGACTTCGCTCATAGCAAGTCATGTCATGTTGACATATTTGAATGAACAATAAGAACTGACCATAAAGAGAAAACTACCTGCTAAAGAAAGGGTTCAGGTGCAAATGCTCTGTGGGGGAGAAGCATTTTGTTTGTTTCACAGGTTGGGATAAGCATGAGGCTTTAGTCTCCCCCAGAGTAGCTGCTACCTGACGGAGACAAGTAAAATCTTAGATAATGGATTAGATCAACACATAAGCTAATGTGTGATTGGCTGCTTCCCGTTCAGAATAATCCACTTTCTTGAGTCTAGTGTGGGTTGTATTTAACTGTATCACTAATCAGTAAAAGAAGTCAAGTGCATCGGTCAGCCTTCCTTCATTCTAATGAAATACTAATGACAATTAACTTATAAGATGATATATGTATGTCTGAACATATGTATGTATAACTTATAAAGGGGTTTTGTTGTCTTTGTCATCGTTGTTTTGGTTTTGTTTGTTTGTTTTGTCTCTTTGGTTAGTTTTGGCTTACAGATCTAGAGATACCAGTCCAAGATCAGATGACTTCATTGCTTTGAGCATCTGGCAAGAATGGTACACAACAGGATTTGGGAGAGTATACGGCAGGGCAAATCTGATTATATCTTGAGCTAGTAAGCGAAGCAAGGAAGATGGAGAGATCTGCTCTCACAACCCTGTGGAGGGTGTACCTCCAAAGACGTCCCCCATCTCACCACTGCTTAAAGGTTCTCCCATACTCCAATATGATCATTTGAGACCAGACCTTTAAGGGGGTTTGAAGAACACTCACCATTCAAGTCATAGCATCACCCTTATTCTTGGCTCTGACTTGATATCAAAGGGAAGATATAAGATGTGTGTGTGTGTGTGTGTGTGTGTGTGTGTGTGTGTGTGTGTATTTGGTTGGGTACAAATTTGCTGTCACTCAGGCTCTTTTGCAAAGTCATTTTTCATATGGAATTAGAGATTTAGAAGGTATCAGTGTGGAGAGGTGTGAGGGAATCAGGTCTTTCTTCCAACCCTTGTTAAACTGAAGCCTAAAATGATTCGGTATCTTGTCTGTGTTTGGAAAATCATTCATGAAAAATGCTGGGGGCAAGGCCATTTTCAAAGCCTGAAAAATAATTCCTCAATTCTCAAAAGGCAGGGAAATCACTCTGTAAGGTGGTGGCTGGGCATGTGCTCTGGTGGTAAATGTTAAAACAACAACAAATTTTGGATTGGGGCCTGAAAGAAAAGGAAATAAAAAGTAACTGTTTATTCAGATAGGGCCTTTCCGGCTCCACAGGATAACAGAAAGCCCACATGAACCCAGTTGACTTCAGAGAGCTGTGAAGACTTTACACAGGAATTTTCATTAGTCTTGACTTTTTCTCCAAGGCCCAAGTGACTGCCGGCAATGACTTCACCATCAAGTGGCTCCACCATCGAGTGGCTCCCGCGGCGAGCTGTTCACTGGGTTTACAGACCCTTCCTGTGCTGTTAGACCCCAGAAGTCCCTGTTTGGTTCAAGGTTGCCAAGGCCTTTCCATCCATTTTCTTCTCGACAGTTTGAGTTTACGCATAGGTTGACGGTCTATCTTGAGCTAATTCTAGTTCAGCATATGGATTGGAATAATTTTTACCTTTTTCCAGGTACATATCCAGTCATTGAAAACCTCTCATGATTGTATAATTTTGTGCTTTTATTGAAAAGAAAATATATGATTCATTGATTTATCTTACAGTCAATGTTACCCAATGGATCTATGTAGATTTATAAGAATCTTGGGATTGGATAGTGGAAATTATTCTCCAACTTCCTTTTCTTTTAAGTTTCTATGTGTGTGTGTTCATGTGTGTTGACGTGTGGGCATGCCTGTGTGCTCTGATGGAGATCAGAGGAGGATGTCAGGTGCCTCTCCAGTCACTTTCCACATTACACCACCCACAGAGTCTCTCTCTGAACCTGGAGCTCAGTTGGTGACCAGCAAGCCCCAGTCATCTCCCTCCACTAGAATTAAGAGGTACACACCTGACCATGGCTGGCTTTTAACATAGCTTCTGAGGATTTGAACTTGGGTCCTTATGCTTGCATAACAAGGACTTTGATTCATGAGGCTATCTCCTCCATCTCTTATTTTTCTTAAAAAAAATTATTTTGTCTTCTCTGTCTAACCTAGATTGTCTTAGTTAGGGTTTTACTGCTGTGAACAGACACCATGACCAAAGCAACTCTTATAAGGACAACATTTAATTGGGATTGGCTTTCAGGTTCAGAGATTTAGTCCAGTATCATCAAGGTGGGAGCATGGCAGTATCCAGGCTGGCGTGGTGCAGGCAGAGCTGAGAGTTCTACATCTTCGTCTGAAGGCTGCTAGCAGAATACTGGTTTTCAGGCAGCTAGGATGAGAGTATTAAAGCCCACACCCACAGTGACACACTTACTCCAACAGAGCCACACTTATAATTGTGCCACTCCCTGGGCGGAGCATACACAAACCATCACACTAGATCTTTTACATTTCTATGTAAGTTATAGAATCCCTTGCCAATTATGAGATTGAATATGTGGAGAATTAATCTTGAACAATGTTAAGCCATCCATCCAAGGATCGGCAACATTCCTCAGCAAGCGTTTGATGAGGCTGGTCGCTAAGAATCCTGTATATTTAAATTTTTTTCCACAGTATTCTACATTTTGATGTTGTGGGAGATTGTTTTTAAACTAACTTCTGATTTTTTCCTTGGTAGTGTATGAACAAGTAGTTGGTTTTTGTGTTATGTTGACCTTGTTTCTAAAGCCTTGCCAAGCTTACTCTCCAACCTTCCCCACTTTAGAATCTATAATTTTCTACCTTCGTCCTATCATCCATGAACAAAGTCAGTTGAATGTCCCCCTTCCCATGTCCATGTCTTTTATCTCCTTTTCTCATTTAGGAATTATTTCAAGACTGTCCCTGCTAGGTTGTGTAATCCCTGCTTGGATCCTCTTGGAAAGCCACTACCATGTGCTGAGACCCACACTGGTTCCTGGAGGATGAAAAAACCCTGCACAGAATGGCAAAGCTGGGAGTCCCAGCCCTGTCCCCTCAGCACGGCTCTCAATGATCTGCTAGGTGAACGCTGCTCCGTGGAAGGGCTTGCCAGGTCCGAAGGAAACTTGAGTTGCAAAGGTCTGTGGAAATGACTTAAGGTATGTGAAAAATGAAAAAAATTCAGATTTCTTTCCCCCTTGCAATGTTATTGCTTTATTAAGATGCCAGAAGTCCAGAGTTTCAACATCCTAATCAATGTAGTTCTGATAAGATATTATGCTGGCCCCTGTAAGGGCCTGGCTCTGCTCTTATCATAGTCACAGGCTCACATTTTAACATTTCCTTTGGAGCTGCAGAAGAGCCCAGGCAGAAGAGCAGAACTACTCAGCCAGCCCTTAGACCTGTGATGTGGAAGTCTCTGGGATTTGAGGTGATTTGCTTGTAGTACAATGTGAGAGGGGTGTACCCATTTCCCACATGGGAAAAGCAAGGCCCAGGAAGGGGAGACATCAGATGAAAAACCTGCAGAACTAGCAGGATATTTAGGGCTTCTTTTTCATCTGGCTCATCCTTTTGTTTTCAAAGATTTACTAGCCATCTTACTCTGAACTCCTCATTATCATAAAATAACCTCAGAGGGTTCCTGAAACCCCAAGACACCCCCACGAACTGAGCTCTATCTAATACCTCAGCAATTAGCGGAGCCTCTAGAAGCTCCTTAAGGAACCAGAAACCAAAAGGCTTCAGGGCAGTTTCAGCTTGAGCTCCTTTCACATCCTTGTTGTCACTCAGGTTTTGAAACAAGAAACTTGAAAACTCTCAGTTGGAGAGAATATGAACAGAAAGACTTGCAACATGTGTAGGGTTAACGACTTAAAAAATACCCCTAACAAGTGCTTTCTCCGTAAGTCAAGGAAGTGGTGACTGAGTCTATCAATTTGTAAGTCCAAACAGCTTCCAGATGGTTCTAATAACAGTAAAAGCGTCTCGGTTTGATTGGTGCCTTTTATTTTCCAAAGCACTTAGCATCTGTGTCCTCATTTCAACTCCACTGTGCAGGCAGGCCAGAGGTCACTAGCTCCATTTCCTAGATGTGGAAACTGAGTCCCAGGAAAGAGAAGGGATCCACACAAAACCAAGTAATGAGTAACTAGAAAAAACATAAGGTAGATCTTCAGATCTCATGATCAATAACCAAGTAACAAGTAACCAGAGAAAACGAGCTTATGCCACATCTTCAGAACATGGTCAATAATTTTTCTACACTAAATTCTTTTATTCCTGTTTGTAGATCGAGGACTTCTAGCCATTTCCGTTTTAATAACAATGATAAGAGCAACAACTATGACAAGCACAGATGACAGGACAGAGGGGTGTGAAGGCTGTGGAATGGCCGATGCAGGTGGGCACCCTCACAGTAAGAGTGATTGGTGGGCTTTCCTCAGGTCCTGGGTATCAAACCTTATCCTGAACTCTTACATATCTTTCTAATACTTAAACCAGTCCCATCAGGTCTGCGAAGCTGATGCCCCAACATTAGAGAGTTGTCTGAAAGCATAAAGGCACATTACCTCTTAAAGAAGCAGACCTTGTAAGTGGTGGAGCGGGGGTAGTAAGTCCCATAGTATATGAAGTGATGCAGATAAAAAAATTCCAGAAAACTCCCTTTGAGCACAATCTGCATAGATAGGGACACGGAGCATCTTGGAGTGTCAGAAGACATGAGCGATGTAGCATGGGTAGATAGCATCCCAAGAGAATGCCCAGGCCATGGGACCGTGAATAGTTTGAATAGGGTGAAGGTTCATCTGGAAAAAGACAGAGCACAGAAACAGCAGCCTCATGGCCACAGGGCAGGTGCAACCCAAATGCTTGCCAACAGTAATAGTGTGGGCGTCTCCCAGTCCTCTCAGCCTTAGCCCAGCAGGATGCTCATCAAGGGAGCAAGGCTAGCTGGTCTTATTCGAGTGTGGTTGTCTTTATTAGCTTGGCTGTGTTTTCAGCCCACATCATTTGTGATGTTTACACATACAGTTTCATGCCAGTCCACCCCTGATGGGCCGCTGCTCAGTATCAGTGCTAATTATCATTATTACTGAGAATCTTAATTGGCATAATTACCACCGGCATACATTTTGATTAATAGTTGTTAACAGCAATTTCTGTTTCATTATTATGGCTGAGATTTAATTATTTAATGGGTAAAACAATTAATAACAACTTATATTTATATGAGACTTGGTAATTTTGCAAAGTGGTTTCAATTATAAACTGTCATGCGATACACCCCGAAACTCCAGGTAGTGGCAGCAGTGTGTGGGTTCTCAGCCCATTTTATAGGCCAGGAGGTTCAGGTATAGAGGCGCTGGGATGCTTTTCATGTCCTGCCTCCCACTTTAGGTCATCTCTCCACCTGTAGTTAGAGCTCATTATCATGCTAAGTTAGAAGAAGCTCTTGTGTGGCCAAAAGAAAAAGTACAGAGCAGGCTCCTGTTTGAGTTTCACTTCTGCTATGGGATGAGCCCAGTGACCTTGAGCAATTCCTTTGGCCTCTCTGAATTACTTCTGAAAAGTGATCGATTTTTTTTTTTTTACTTTTTCTACTTTGCACAGAGCAAGAAAACAGATACTTTAGTAAAAATAATGCTAGATAAATGACAACCATCACTGCTATGTCCCTTTTCAGTTGTGACTACTTTCACCCACAAGGGATGTCTCTTAAAAAGCTCACAAATCCAGTGGGAGGGCCTCCAGCAAAAAGCAGAGTCTGCCTTCCTGGGCTAAGAGCAACATAGAACAGTGGCCTTTAACCTGTGGGTTGAATCATATATATCCTGCATAATCAGATATTTACATTACAATTCATAACAGGATCAAAATTACAGTTTTGAAGTACAACATAATTTTATGGTTGGGGCCACCGCAACATGAGGCACTGTATTAAAGAGTCACAGCTTTAGGAAGGGTGAAAACCTCTGGCCTAGAGCCTAGCCTCAGTGTTCTGAAATCTGTGTGTCTACTATGTGGCTGTTTTGTGTTTGACAGGCTACAGGTCTCAGTCACAGGCATCGCTGTGCTGAGAAGAAATGCTAAGGTCTCAATAACAGTCATGAATGAGTAGACTTCAGTGGGTAACTGGGCCACGCAGAAAGGATAATGGCACCAAATTCTGATGACTTTGTATGTGGTTCAGGTATTTTGCATATATTATTTAAGTAACACTTAAACAATACATTATTTAACAGAAAGAAATCATGTGGAAATGATACTATTCACTGAATTTGCATATGGAGAAGCTAGTTAAGACTAAGTCATTGTCTCAACATTGCATAAAAACTCTAAGTGTCCTGGCTGTTGAGACTTGAGCTCTTCTGAACAAAGCAGTTGCTCACTCTTCATGCCTTTCTTCTAGGCATCGGTCCTTCTGGCATGCCTCTGTTACATGAGGTGGAGCCCTGAGGGACCTGGAGTAGTGTTGACCAGTGACCTCTTATCTCCTGGCTCCAGCCTGCCCTATGTAACTTGGTCCAACCACCTCTCCTGGGTACTTTTCCCCCTGTTGAGTTTTTCCAGATGCCTATGAAGGCAGCTTAGTGTTGATACTGGTTTGAAACAGCTTAGTCTTGTCCTGTGTGCGATAGACACTTCTGAGCTTTTGAAGTCACATTGTAGACACTGATGACAGATGTTTGAGCCTTTTGTTTTTCTTTTATCTTTGCTGAAATAGATGTGGCTGGGAACCCCAGCAGATGGCTTAAGACTAATCATCAGAGGCATGTCACCTCGGGCCACCTTCAGTGACAAAATATCAGTGCTGATCATTACGGTGGCTAGTGGCTGGGGGCCCATCAATGCTAAGCAAAGATACAACATATCCCTGATCCTAATATTATGCAAGGTACTATTAGCATCAGAATTTAATATTTGAAATATGAAGGTTTAGAGGAGGAAAAGAACATCACCCAGCATAAGACAATATAAATTTAATTAATTAATGCTTCCTTTCTTTATCCTTCCTTTTCACTCTTTCCCTGGATCCTTCCCCCAAGTATAACTCAAAGGATCCAACCTTGCCCCTGTCTAGCTTGGCACTAAGAGTTTCCCTCATCTTATCCTTCTGGCTTCCGATCTCACCCCTGTGAAGATGGGACTCCCCTGAATTGGCACTTCTTTCTTGAACCTTGAACACGCCAACGAATCTTAGCATTGTCTTTATCATGGAACCTGCTCATTGGCCTTTGGTTGATAGCACCTCTACTGTCTGGGAAGCAGCTGTCTATCCATCACCACCACACTCCCTGCCACTCTCTGGATTCCCAGTTAATGGAGTCTGTTACTCTCTTGGACAGATTCTTTACACTCCCTGACCCAGGAACTCAGCTGTCGGATCTGGCCTTTCACCTGACAACGAGTTCTGCTCAGCCTCCATCAATGCCTGCCACCAGGCTAATGTAACAGCTTTCTTCAGATCTCTCTGCTGACATTATCCTATTTCTTCTCCTGGTATCTTCCCTGAGGGAGACATAAGCAAGGTCTCCTTTTCCCACAAAGATCTCAATGACAAAAGTGAGGCACAATTCTGCCAAAGTTCTCTCTGGGGAACCAAAGAGTTTGTGCTCCTTACAGAGCACAGGTAAGGAGTTAGTTACAGGTGTGTAACCATTTGGGAAGCCCTTATCTAGATAGGATGAGGGCATCACCCCACAGATAGAGTGCTCTATTCTAATGTTCCCAGGTCTATCCACTTAGCATCTCCCTGAGGCCTTAACATGCAATTAAGGCAAAGTTTCATACTGCAGTAGTAGGAAAGGCTAGAGTGTTAGGTGAGGATCTTGTGAGCCTCTTTGTGAGGATGTACAAACAGTCAACAAACCCAGATAGGATGACCCTTTTGCAATAAGGGCACATCTGAACTCTACAAGATGACAGTTGCTTACTCTGGAGGATCATCACATTGAACACTAGAGGAAATCATCTTTCTAAAGCACCTTTCATTCAGAAAACCACAATCCAGACCAAGTCACTTTTCTGGCCTAATTTCATGTAACGCCCTTGCAGGCACCACTTTTGTCAAACCCACTGGTTCACTGTTCCAGAGTTTGTGCTCAAACCTATTCTGCGAGGATACCTAGATGGGAGAGTGCAAAGCTTTGCTTGCAGTGGATGCCATGGAAACTTTGCAAAGTAGGCAGCATTTGAGCCTATTTTGGGGGATAGGGAGCAGTAAAGCTACTTGTCAATGTCTTAAAAGTAATAAGAATGGCAGTGGCAAGACAGTGGCAGTGCTCAAGGAGGATGGCCTATCTGGGAAGCAGAATTTCACAGTGCCCATGTACCAAATTAGAAGTTTGGGAGTCAGGCTGACTGGAGTTTGGGTCTTAGCTCTATCACCTGTGTGACCCATCCAGTTCCTTTAACAGTTTGAATCTCACAACAGTAATTGTATAAGACACTTCCTAGGAGTTGTTCTGAGAATGGGATCTCCATACATGGTGGCTCTTGCTAGTAGGTATCTTTGCTAGGAATATGGTAGAAGGTAGATGCTGTGATGCAGTAGATAGAGACGGGTATGTGATGGTACCAGGAGGCTTTGTAGAACTCAAATGATGGAGAGCAGCAGTGAGGGAGTCAGACTTTATTTTCTAGGGGAGAAAGAGCCACAGAGAGCTAGCAAACTGATTTAGTCATATCTATCTATGTTTTAAAATGATCATCCTGGCACTGGTGTGGAAGGGAGGACCTGGTTGGAAGGTATTGAACAGGCCTGGACTGGAGATGTAAAGGCTGATGCTAAGATTATAAAACAGTCCTCTAGAAAAACATGCAGGATGGAGAGTCTGGGAAATGGCACATGTGCTTTGGATGGTTCAAGCTACGGTTGCTAGTCTGGGCAAATTTGTAGCTGTTTGACCATAGACATGATCTGGATTGACAGAGGCTCCTCACAGCATCCTGTTTTTATTTCCTAAGAATGGGGATTATTCCATGGGGCTTCATTCCTACAGAATGCCACTCGAGACACTATAGCATAGCAGAACTCGAAGGCCAACATGGAAAGAACACTCCCATTTCCCTATTCAGTAGTACTTCACAGCATAAGAATATCCAGCAGGAAGCACCATACCAAACAATGGGTGAAATGGAAAAATAGATAGGCAGAAACGGGTGGTCAGCGTACAGTGCATCCAGGTGATCAGTGTTTATATCTGTTTCAGAGAAACAAGACTAAATGTCTTGAGTCAGAAAAAGCAACTGTTCCTGTTTCCCCAGTTAAATCCTGCCAATTTAGAGTTCTAAACAAAATAGAGACTCCTTGGCTCTTCACAAACACAAACATATTCTTTTTTTTTTTTTTTTTCGAGACAGGGTTTCTCTGTGTAGCCCTGGCTGTCCTGGAACTCATTCTGTAGACCAGGCTGGCCTCGAACTCAGAAATCCACCTGCCTCTGCCTCCCAAGTGCTGGGATTAAAGGCGTGCGCCACCACTGCCCGGCTCACAAACATATTCTTATTCAAAGGTCAGATCGTCTTTTAGATGGACTTTTCAGGTTCATGAAAGCACAGCTTTGCTTTGTTCTTCCCCACCTAGGAAATTTTACCTGTCTCAATCTCATTATCATAAAAGTTGACAAGGTAGCAATTATTTCTCCATTTGACAAAGAATAAGGCAGAGGCACAGAGAGATTCAAGGCTGTAGGGAGAACCCCTGTACTATATGGAAGTATCATCTGCCAATAAAATGCTGCTGGCCTATTAGCTCAAGCATAAATAGGGAGATAGACATTCTGGTAGAGAGAGAATTCTGAGAATAGATTCAGGCCCAGAAGGAGATCCACTTCAGACACAGAAGATGGTTCCATGACACTGAGGACCAGGTAACTAGCCACGTGACATAACTTAGAATAGAATGAACGGGCAATTAAGTTACTAGTCAGTTCCCTGAGCTAGCCAGGAAACAAGCAAAGCTTTTGGCCTAGGCATTTATTCATGAAACATTAAGTCTCAGAGTCCTTATTTCTGGGAACAGAGTGGATAGGTGGAAAAACACGAAGTTACAATTGACATTAACTACACGAAGCTATATAGCAGGACAGTGGTAGAAGATCCTGAGCATCTAGGTTACATCTGACATGGTTTTGGTGTTCTTACAAGCCAGTCCTTAGTTGGGGAGAGTAGGTAGTGTAAGGATGACTTTCCTAGCTGGGAAATCTGGGACCAGGATTGTGCTATTATGAGCAGTGTAACCTGGGACAAACAAGTTGGCTTTTCTGGTTCTCAGTTCCCCGTTCTTATTCTGAGGGTAACTCCTACCTTCCATTCACATGACAGTGACATGAGGTAATGAAGAACCTTCCCCACACAGAGCCTGCTGCAGCCTCCTACCATGGCAACCATTGCCATTAGCAGATACCCTATAGGGTCTGATGTTTGATTCACACAGTTTTGGAAGATAATCCCTTAACAAGCAGAGATGGAGAAGAACCCAAGTAGAAACGTCTGTGATACTGCTTACAACCAATGGCTTGTGGATGCTTTGGCAGAGTGGAGACTGTGAAAGTGAAACTCTAGAGCCACAGGTAACCAAGTCCTGAAGGAAGGGGGAACAGAAGGCACTGGCAGAGAGACAGATACCATTTCTAGACTGAAGGTCTTAGTGTCATCTGATGCTAAAGGAAGCCTGTGTGGACTTTCGTTCCTCCTGCTGCAGTGCAATGTAACCTTTCCCTGGTTACATGGCCAATTCTGACTACCACCTTTGAAGACTACCTCTTATCATTTACACCCAAGAGTACAAGTGCAACTGGTATTACTGTCTGTCAACATTATTGTTGATATTGTTGGTGTTATTTATTATTTTTTTTAATTTTGAGGCAGGGTCTCTCTATGTAGCCTTGTTTGTCCTAGAACTCATAAAGCAGTGTAGTCTTGAACTCAGAGACCCACCTGCCTTTGCCTTCTAAGTCCTGGAATCGCACACATGGTGCCACCATGCCCTGCTATTGTCTGTTAGTCTTGATAACCACCTGGGTAGTAGTCAGCTGGGACAAGAATGCCCTTGGATATTGAGGCCAAGAATATTCCCGAAGCTAGGAAGACCAGTAAGAAGGGTTACTTTCTGCCTCTCACACACATGGCTTTGTGACCTTTCTTCCTTGTCAAGGACTCCAGGTTCCTCCTCTGTAGAGTGGAGTTTGACCTGAGGTGTCTTGTTTCCACATTCGACCATAGCTCCAACTCTAACCCCCCATGTTTGGACTTTGCACCAGAATACTGTCCCCAGTAGTGTTGCTATTTATCATGGGTTTCACCCCCTTCCACATCCACACCTCATTTTCAACCCTGCTTTCCTCTTCAGTCTCTGTAATACATGGATGCTTGCCGACCTGCTAAGGAGTTATGCCAGGTTCTTCCTTCTTTCTAGATCTTTTACTGTTCTGTTTCTCCTGTACACCCTTTCAAGGTACTGTTGACCGGCAGCACTCTCGTGAGTCCTTCAGTACTCAGCTTAGACAGCACACCTTCCAAGAGGTGTCTCCACCACTCTCCTCCTGTCAGTTTAACCTTGTCTTTGGTATCTCAGGCAGCTGCTTACTAGAACACGTGGTGAAACTATACTCTGGTGTTAGCTTCCTATTTGATCCACTTGCCCTGTTATGTCACTGCTATTTTCTCAACTTATTGGCCCCTACTCCCTGCATGCCTATTGCCCACTCTTTCCTATCTGACTTGTTCTCGTTTCCACTTCTTCTGGGACCCCTTCTCTAACTTCTATGACAACATCATCTCCCTGCACCCATCCACCAATATTTACTAATGGATCCCTCAGAACATTTCCCCTTTTTTCCTTTTTAACATCAGTACCTGGCAGAGACTTGTCACTTGAACATAGCCATTGGCTGACTTCTAGAACAAAGGATTCTCCGGAATACATACAACCTATGACATGGAAGGAACTTTCCCCTACCAACCTTCCTCTTTCCTAAGTGAGCACTTGCTACTGCTCTCTCAATGTCTAGAGAGTTCCTCTTCACATGTGGGGCATTTGGCCTTGACCTCTGGATGACCTTCACTTTTGGCTTCCACTACTGTAACCTCCTTATGGGCAGGTAATTCCACCATCAGCTTCAACCAAAGCTTTTCCATGGAAGACTGTTTATTAAACTGGAATCACTTTGGCTCTAAACATGAAAGGTCAGAATGCCCTCATAGAAAAAAGCTGGGGCAGAAATTCCTCATGTTCTGCATGTTCAAAATGAGGGACACTCTAAATGAGTAGAGAACCTAGAAACTTATGGGCTGTCTAGAGACTAGTTCATTTACAACTTAACTGCTCTAGGTTTTGAGAGGTTGAGGATATGTGGGATTTGAACACAGGGAAAATTTCATATTGATCCAACCAAGTCAGAGCCCAGTTCTTAGCATTCAGAATCAATGGCAAAGCTTCTTGGTCATGGATAAAGCTTGAGAGGACTAGTAGGCTCTTTATGAGTTGACAAATGTTAGATGGAGACAGCACACAGTATGCCAACCCCCTCCAGGGTACCAATCCAGAGCATTGCCCACAAGCTATTCATATGCCACACTTTTACTTATCTGTGAAAGGCAGCATACCAGTCATTAATAAAGACTCGCCTAAGGAGTCAAACTGACCTGGGTTTAAATCCTGACCTGCCCATCTAGTAGCTAAGTGGAAAATTCAGTTCTCTAAGTCAACCTTTCCATCTACCCTTCAGTGACTAGTATTGGTACACACCTAAGAAGCTGAGCATGGCGATGTAGTGGGAATGTAGAAAGATACCCATCACAGCACAGTTTTAAAGAAATGGTGACATCTACTCACTCCCTAGTCTTGGCTAAGGCTACATCCCATTTTCAGACTTGGTCTCTTTTATACCTCTGATTCCTCTTGTCCACACATCTTTCTTTTGCAAGCATCACAGTCACACAATTCAAACTTTGTCCACCAGGAGCATAGGTTACATTTTGGTACCAAGCATCTTCCTCTATGACTTTGTCCCTCACATCCCACTGGTAAAAAGAAGTTACTGGGCTACTCTTCTATACCAGGCTTCATACAAATGTGGGCCAAATCACAGAGGGGATGTCAACAGCTCCTCTCTTTCTAAATCTCTCTCTCTCTCTCTCTCTCTCTCTCTCTATCTCTCTCTCTCTCTCTCTCTCCCTCTCTTTAACACATACACACAAACACATGCACACATGCACTCTCACATACACACGCACGTACGCACATGCACACACACATTTCCTTCTGGAACATTTATTATTTACACACCACTGAGTCTTCATCAGCCATTTTTCAAGAGTGGCACAAAGTGAATTCTCCACAGAGAAGAACAAACGAGCGATTGAAAGGGATTTCACGCCTGAATGCCCTCATTCTACTCAAGGCCGGCCATTATGGCTGCTACCTCTCTGTTCATTATCAAGGGAGCTGGAGTTTGTCACTTGCACCAGATCCTGGCCTCTTCCAGAGACCCTCTGGAGAAGGCCTCTTCGGTTACCGTAGCAACGTCTTCCTTCCTGGATGCAGAACCACGAAAGCTCAGGCTACACAACCCAAGAGAGGCCTTGTTTAAACAGGAAAGAGCAGACAGTTTAATGAGTAGCTTTGCAGCTCAGATTCCTACACAGTTTACAGTAGTTGAAGTAATAAAATTCATAATGAATGTTTCTTTATTTTAGTTTTATGTTTGTTTTCTTCTCTTTCTCTTTTTTTTTTGACCTTTTGTTTTGTTTTTGCTGAACACTCTCCAACTGATGGTAGGCATTTTTAATTACTAGGGAAATAACATTGAAGAAAAAAATGCACAGTATGTATGTCCATGCGTCCCATTTATTCTTCATGATATTTCTGTGACATACATAATTATTACATTGGGGAAATGGAGAGTCAAGGAGCTTAAATTACTAACCTTGGACACATGACTATTTGTGAGAAATAGACCTTTCAAATGAGCAACTTCCCCTACAAAATCTTAATTCATTAAGGAAGTGGGAGTTAAATGTGTGATTTTTCCACAGGTAAACAACATTGGCAGTTTGACCCACAAAGAAGTGTAACATTGGCTTGCAGGAATATGGGTGACTGACTAAGAGGAGGACCCAGTCAAAGGGGCCCATCATTAAGCTTTCTTTTAAGGGGAGTTTTGTCCTTGGTTGCCTTTGATGACTTGAGACCACACAACTAGTCAGAGAGCTTATACTATAGGGCTGAAGTCAAGAGGCCACCTAGAATGGGTATTTGGTCACATGGTAGATATCAGGAGCATTCCACACACTATCTACCCTGAGTGGTAGCTTCTCCTCTCTCCATTTAATTGACATAATCAATAGAGCATTAGAAAGGTAAGGGCAAAGAGCCAGCCAAGTCTCTCTAATTTCCAAGCTTGGTGTTTTGCTGGTGTTTCATCTTCTGCTCCTCCAGAGCAGGCTCCTCTGAGAAAACTGAAGGCTCTCTGTCTCAAGGTAGCTGGCATTGCATTACATATTAGAAGAAGGCTGTCCAGGGACAAATTGTACCTGAGCTAGATAGGGAGAGAGTTTCTGTCTTTCTGGGAAGGAGTTGGGATACTGTGGTACCCAGCGGGTACTCTAGATGGAGTTGGGATGCTTCCACAGTCATGAACTCGAAAACAGAAACTAATTGAAAGGCAATTACTACTCTGTAAAGGGCCTGGAAGGGAGCTGGCAGCTGTGGGGGAGTTCTGAACTGTGGGAACTGCCTGGAGCCAGAGGCAGGTGATTTTAAAGGCAAGTGGACAGTTTTACCAGGCCGCAGAGGCTCTAGCTTGTAGTGACTTTCTTACACGCAGGACAGTTACTGTTGTCTACTGTTCTCATTAAGCAACAGCAAAAAAATAAAAAGACCGACAATCAATCCATCTCTCTCTCTCTCTCTCTCTCTCTCTCTCTCTCTCTCTCTCTCTGAAAAAAAGAGTAGAGGTTTTGGGACAAAGTTCTTAGGACTCAATGCTTTATTCCATGTACAGAACCCATGGTAAATGCTAACTGATGCTTATGAAATGAAGGACAAAGGCAGATTTGAAGCCATAGGAGCCAGCACAGACCTCATTCTGTACCCACTCACCACCAAGTGTGCCACACTGGAAATTTCTCCCAGTTTCACATTCTGTCCCATCTGTATGGCTGTGCGTAGCCCTGGCCAGTGCCCAGGTGTCTGCCTTGCTCCTCCCCAGACCTCACCCATGGTAAATAACTCCTTTTCTTCCAGGCCTGTCTTCTGAGAGATGCTTGTTAGCTCCATATTTTCTTACTTTGTTAAACCTGCCTCTCTGAGAACAGAGCCAAGAGGTTCTATTGGACATTTTTAAGTCTTTCTTCACACTAGAATGTGAACTCACAAGAGAGCAGACCTCTCAGGCCTTTGTTCCTTAGTTTACTTGGCCACAAAAAGAACATGTATGGTACGGTGGGCATTTGTAAGTGAACAAATGTCTCAGGGAGTTCCAGACCAATTCATCGAGTCTCTACTATAGCCTCAGCTGGAAACAGAAACTTCCCATGGTTGTACAGATGTGACTCAGTGGTCCTGGTCTCACACTTACCACCACCTTACCGGTTGACTACAGCACACCTTTACCATCTGTAAGTCCCATATGACATATGCCCATATGACAGAGTTTTGTAAATTGTGATTTCGATAAAAGGTTGGAGGATTAAAAGCTTTTTCCGCATGTGTGTTGTTCCTATTGAGGGTGTGTTTGTGAAATGGTGTTTTGTAGCACACGTATCCCACACCATGTTAGTAGGTCCTTCACAAAAAGGGTATTACAGTTAGTACTTGGATGTAACAGAGAAAGCAAAGATAGCATGCAGCTCTACAGACCTTTAGTCTGCCTCATATGCACAGAGACTGATTTCCTCAGAACTGACGGCGACGCTGGCACAGCACTTGGTGCTATTGTATCTACCATTTTATGGTCAAGGTGTTGGAGACCTAAGACACGCCTAAGGTCACTCAGGTCAGGGTGACAGTCCTACAGTTTAAATAGGTATTTGGGCTGCCAGCTTGAACTCTGTACATTAAATATGGAGGCCACACAAGGGCACTTTGCATCCATTTAGCCACAGTGTATTGACTACTGCTTCTCTGTCATATTTTGTAGTCTATGACCCTCACTATTTCTCCCATGCAAATTGGGGATCATAATTTCCCAGTTTATGAAAGTTGTCATGTGATAGAATGAACACTTTTTAAAATTTTTTCATATTTGAATTTGGATTCAGTCAACGCTACACTTTTTTCCTGCAAATTTTAGCTTACTTCAAAAGAAGTAAGAAGTATCTCAAAAGATGTTTAAAGTTAAGTAGACTATGGTTTAATATTTTAATAATCAAAAGAAAATTCAATTAGGACATTATGCATTTTCTTCTCCAATAAATTATGTTCCTAAATTTAGCAAAGTGAATGAGAAAAATCAATATGTACACAATACATTTTATGCTTCTAAGTAATTAAAATAATTTCCTTCCTTCATGAACAGCATGTGATAGAACAAACACATTTTCTCCCTTCCTCCTTTTCTGTTCCCCATTCAAGTTTTTAAACCAAAATAACCCTCCAAAGTTGAATATATCATTTGTTTTTATCAACAGTTTCAGTCCTAAGGAAGTTAATGTTTAGCGTAATTTACAGTTCCCATGATATCCTGTGAACATGAGAAGAATATGCACACGTTGCCTGTTTTTTATTAAAATACATAAGTCAAGTGGGTGGCAGTCAGAAGTAACAGTCACTCACTGTCTTTGAGTGGATTAAAAGCACAAGTATCAAACTTTGTCTCTTTACTTGTATTATAAATGAAATTTATGAGAAAAGTCTCTCAGGACTAATACTGTCATATTCAGGTGTTTAGCTGTCCCAGTTGGAAAAAAGGTTTGAATGGGAAAAATTCTTGTGATTTTTAAGACGCAGAGAAGCCCTTGTAATTAGTTCAGGCAAAATGATTGTTGAGTTTCCTGTGTGAAAAATCAGAAATGTGATTGGCTTAGCGCAGTCCTATTTGGCTTGGTGTGAGGAAAGCCTGGGAGAGCTTTAGCAGGCTATAGAGTGGATTTAGCTGTTGGGCTGTTGGGGAACTGCTTTCAGTGAACATAAAAGTTAGTGAAAAACTCCTTGATCCCCTTCCTGGATGGTGCTGTGAACTACTGCTACTGTTTATCATTGGTCAGGGCAGAAGCTAAGGAAGGTTGGACATGGTAGCACATATATGCATATATGATTTATTAGGCTGGCTTACAGGCTGCAGTCCAGCTAGTCCTACAATGACTGTCTATCAAAGGAAAGGCCAAGAATCCAGTTGTTCAGTGCATGAGGCTGGATGTCTCAGCTGGTCTTCAGTCTGCACTGAAATCTTTAAGAAGTGGGTTCTAATACCAGCAAAGGAATGTCTCAACAACAGGATAGATGACCTTGCCAGAGAGAATGAGGACAAACAGGTAAAAAGCAAAGGATTCCTTCTTTCGTATCCTTCTACGTGGGCTGCCACCAGAAGATATGGTCCAGATGGAGGGTGGGTCTTCCCACTTCAAGAAAATCCCTCACAGGCATGCCCAGATGCTTTGGGCTTTAGTAGGTTCTAAATGCAGTCAAGTTGACAACTAAGATTAGCTATCACATGGCCTGACTTAAATCTCAGGCTGTTAGCAGTGCACAAGCACCACCTACATTATGAAATGGTACCCGAGTGACTCTCCCCATACTACCCCAGCATCAGGGGGATTTTGCAGCTGCATCATAAATTCTTATCTAGCAACTCTCTCTACAACCATGTCTCTCTTTCTCATCGACTCACATCTGCCCCAGTGTTTACCAGAAGGTGACCTTCTCTGTGTTTCCCATGTAGCTCAGGTACATGGGACCTGTACAGGTCCAGGTAATGCTAACCATTCCCACCTCCCAAATGCTTGCTCTTTTCTAAGGGTTGAACATGAATTGGGGTTTATCTTTTAAACCTTCACAGCAGTTCTAAGAGATAAAGAACTATTTGAAATAGTTACCAGTCTATTTCATTTCATAGAAGAAACAATGATAGCACCTTATAAAATGAACCCAGAGAATAGAAGGAACAATTCAGACTTGGCTGCAAAACCATCACAGACTGGATTCTCTGGAAACAGATGTGAAAATAGAGTTTGAGGTGTGATATGCTTACTGGCGATCAACATCTGTGAGGAACCAGGATCAGAGGGTCTACTGGAGGGTCAATGTCTAAGAGACATTGTCTCTTAGAGTTTAGTTAACTTGCTTAGTCTACAGATCAGAACTGCCTTATAGAAAGACTTGGCCAAGAGTGTCCTTCCAGCTGATGCTGATCTTAATGGTGTTGGCATTTGGAGCTGCTATTTATCACCTCTTTCACTAGCTGGACTGTCATGGATTTGGAACCGGGAGGGCTCATATCCATGTTATTCATATATAATAGAGTGCCTCTGGAGCAAACACAATGACCATTTGCTAAATTAAGATCATGATTAATAATTATAATAATAGCTATAACTCATTGAGCCATTAATCATCACTAAAATACGCTGACACTAACACCATATCATATGACCTTATTTTACTAATAATGAGATAAAAATGAAGCTAAATAATGTCTCCAGAGTTGATAATTAATAAGTGGGAGAGGTGTAATTCTCTCCCAGGACCTTCTGACACTGAGTCCACATGTCTAACCGCTGGGTTATTTATACCTCCTCTCAAATAGATTTCGGGGGGCTTCTGTAGAACAGAGACCATGTCTTCATCAATTTTATGATACCTTCCCCCACCCCCAATTTCTTATAGTGTCTAACATAGGGCATATGTTGAATGGGAACTAGTCAAATGGTCCATTCATTTTCCTTGGAAACAGGCATTTAGAAGATAGAAACTACCAAAGTAATTGAATAATTTAACAACTGAATAGAAACAACTGATGATTTCATGAGGCACATAAAAGCTCTTAATCTTTCTTTGTCTAAAATCTTGGCAAAGCAGGAATTGTTAGTTAAAACAACAGGCAGAACAGAGATACACACAGGGAGAGATGTACAGAAGTGACTAGCCAGTGGAGTGGACATGCCAATCAGGGCCAACGAGAAGCCAGATGCTTTTCTAGAAAGAGTGCCCGCCTAGCATCTGGGAGGGGTTCGTGGCAGGCATTTTTCAGAGCTTTGAGTTTGTCATTGACAAATCACTAAAATTATTTCCTAAATGGTGGAGTTGTAGGAAATGAGCCTTGAGCTTCCTCCATTATAAACTTTAAGGGAAAGTGGGAGGTGACACTGAAAAAGAGCAGGGTAGAAGCAGAAAGCTGGGAAGTAGACACAGACGAAGAACTCATTATAGAGCTGGGCAGATGGCCCAGCTGGTAAAGTGCTAGCTGTGCAAGTAGAAAGACCCAAGTTCAGATCTCTGTGACCCACTTACAAAGTCATAATGCCAGTGCTGGGGAGGGGGAGACAGCAGGATTCTGAGGGATTGCTGACCAAGCCCATCTTGCCAAAGCAGTGATCTCTAGGTTCATTTGGACACCTTGCCTCAGAAAGTGAAGTTGAGAGTGATAGAGGCACCCTGCCTCAGAAAGTGAATTTGAGAGTGATAGAGGAAGACCTTTGATGTCAACTTCTAGCTGCTACACACAAGCACACATTTACACACACATATGATAAAGTATATTCTAAATTACATCCTTGTGAGACACTGTCTCCCCTTTACAGAAGTGTGTAAGCAGAGGCTGGCCATGGTCAAGAGAGCTCCCTTAGGTTGTCTGACTTGCATGTGATGACAGGAAGGATGTGATGACTAGAAAAGTCAAAGAAGTCTAAAAGCCTGTGAGTAGGAAAGGCAAGAACCAAATCCTAGAGCTTACCTGAAGGCCAGAGAGTATCCTAATAGCCTGGAGCTTGGGAATATATTTGTTGTTCAATACATAGCCATCAAATTAACTGCTAAAATGATTTAATAATGAATTACTATTGAAAAATAGGCTTGGGTATGACTGGTACAGACAACCCCAGATGGTCTAAAGTGAAATGAGATTACCAATGTGAACGCATTGTGCAAATTGTGTCACAGATTGAGTTCCCTAGAAAACTGAGACAAGGAGTTAGCTATATGAGAGAGAACTCTTGGTGATGAGAAGATAGCTAGCAAAAGCTGCTGAATATTTGTAGGTCTGAAATAGATGGTAGCTACAGCCAGTGTTTCTAAGGGAGCTCTGGGCAGAGGAAAGAATATATCAAAACCAGAACAGGGGTACTCTCTGGCAAGGGAAGCTATTTCCGCTAGCAGGCTAGGAATAGGCAACAAGGGATGGGAGAAAAGTAGGCAAGGGCAGACCCTAAAGCTCTATTAGCCATACCTGAGGAGGTTGGGTAATTGAAATACATCCAACAAATACAAACAGTTCTGGAAAAATGCATAGAGAAGAATGAAATCATCATCAAAAATCATCAAAATCACTAACAAAAGAAAACAAGAACATTGGGCTGGACAGATATTTCAGTGGCTAAAAGCACTGACTGCTCTTCCAGAGGACCTGGGTTCAATTCCCAGCACCCACATAGCAGCTCACAAGTGTCTATAACTCGTATTCCAGGGAATCTGACAACCCCGTATAGATATGCATGTAGTCAAAGCAACAATTTACATACGATAAAAATTATTTTTAAAAAATCAATAAAAAACTAAGAGACTAAAACAAGTTAAATCCAATTGATAAAATGCTATAAAGAATAGTATCTTATACAAGCTCAATGGTCCTGATAATATTTTATACACTATGAAGAAAAAGGTAATCTCAAAGGATTTTATTTTCTCTTCCCACCTCTTTTTTTTTTGAAAGGGATTATGTGGGATCGTGTCTGCCTCCATCTATTTGGAATTCCCTTCCAGGAAGCACATAAGAAACCCATATGAAGTGGTTGGAATTAAAGCCTAAGTACAAGAGCCACTGGTGCTTCTGTAGGGATCAACAGGAATAGGTCTCCGATCATGCTTAGGAACTGGGTTTGAAAAGCAAGGGCAGCTGACTATCCACATATTTTATTAATTAAGAAATGCTGAGTTGCTTTATGCTTTGAAGCTGCCTTGTGAGCTCATCTCTGTGTATTTGTGTACATCCCTCTCCTAATATTTGATAGCCAGCTGCCCTTCACTACCCACCAGGCCCAGCCGTCTAGATTATGTTTGCATTCGAACCATTCTGTAGGCAGCCATGCTTTCCAAAGCACTGCCTTAAGCCTCAGTCATTATTAATATTAATGCTCTGGGACCTTATGGGACATGAAGGTTTGGATTTAGTAGCTCTGTGATTCTGTCTACTCAGCAAGCTCCTGGCTGCTGCGGCTCTGGCTGTAGAGCAGGTTCAGAGAGGAAAGGTCGAGTCATCTAATAGCGCTCATGGATTTGCTTGTCAGCTCCGACTAGGGAATCTTTATACTTTCTATTGCATAATGTAAATCTGGCATGGAATAAGATTCCCTCAAGCTTCCTGCAGAGAAATGCATAAGCATTATTGTCTCATTAGTTCATTGCCACAACCTAAATTATTAGCATCATAGTCCTCTTAAGGGGAAGGGAAGTTAAATAATCAGTTGGGAAATTGACAGACTCAGAAGTCCAACACAGCTCAGCTAACGGGAATCTTGTGTGCTGTTTCTCCCCCATTTGTGTTCCGGAAAAAGGGTATGATGCAGGTGAGGTCTGAGAGCAGAGAAGCATAAAAAGAATTCATAAACCAAGTGCTCCTGACACTGTGTCTAAGAGGCTGGAACTTTCCAGTCTTCGCCTTAGAGGACACAGCTGATCTAGAGTTGCAGGAAATCCTTGGTCTTGAGAGATTTGGACCACACTCCAAACTTCAACGTCCCATACCATTCCTACAGCTGAATAAATACAACACATGTAATTGTTGAGCCCACCAGTGATTTCATGAATTAATTCTCTTTCGGTGCTTATGGTTTTTTTGCTCTCTCTTTTCAAAGCAACTTACAATAGCTAATTATTTAAGCTGCTTTATGTCTCTTAGAGGAAGGACAGGATATTCTCCCCTGAGCCTGAGGGAGGTGGCTGTGGGAGAGAGGCAGCATTCCGAGGACTGTAAGAGTTGGGGAGAGGAGAGAGCAGGTTACATCTTAGTGGACCCAGGAGGGTTTGTTACTAAGGAAATCTTGCCTGTAGATAGGATGAGGGTATCTTGTGGCTTTATGAACAAGCAGATGCATGTGCAAAGGTCATTTCTGATACTTAGCTATGAGATTAATAGCTATTGTTTTGAATATGTACTCTGTAGCAGTATGGTCTATGCTACACAGCTACACAAGACAACTTGGATGGCAATGATAAAAGTAGCAGGTAGCTCCTGCTCACCGAGGACAGACACTAGTTCCTGATGCTGCAAATATCTGGCTTCTCTGAACCCTCACCAAGGGTTTCATTATTGTCCCTATGTTGTACAGGGGATTAGGAAGTGATCAGTCAAGTTACTTCCTTCAAATTCCATAAGATGTGATTTGAATCTTGAATATAATCCATCTCCAGAGCTGGGATCTCTGTGTTCAGTTCTACCACACCATTGACTCTATCTAGACAGCTTTCTTTTGTGTGGAAAAATAGGAATAAAATCTGTACTCTGTAGGATGATGTGAGAATTTACGATGATAATATCCTTGACAGTGAGTGAGGACAAATCATGACCTTGAAGGCAAGGAAGACCCTAGTGTGAGCTTTCTCTTAATACTTAACAATAGTGTCTGACAATGGTTACTTGAGTCTTTGAGTCTTGATTTTTTTTCATTAGCTCATTTTATTCTAATTTAGTTACAAATAAAAACATCACACAGCGGATTTAAAGATGTCATTTGGCTACTCCCAAGCTCTACGTACTTTTATACTGTTGGATCGAACATTTGGAAGCAATGGGGCTTCAGTTAGGGTTTTACCCTTTCACCCACAATCACATAATTTTTCTACTTCAATACATAGGAAGTTGAATTCACTCATCTACCATGGGGGGAGGGGATGACAGAATAAAAACTAGACAAAAATTTGCTTTGTAACATTTTTCATGACCTTTTATCAAAATTTCTTCCTTCTGTCATCACCTATTAGTGCTCTCTCTTGGTCTCCTTTCTAAATTTGATTCTGCACCAACACTTGCACCTGTTCTACATATTATAAGGTAGGCTAAAAATATCCCAGAACATGTGTTCTCTTTTTTCCCTTTCTGAGTTTGGACACCTTTGATTAATATAATTACATTTTCCAACATATCCATTTTTCCTGAAATTTTCATCATTGGGTTTTTCTTTATAGCTGAATAATATTCCATATTGTTACTGCCCAGTGCTTTCATTATCTTTCCTTCTGTTGATGGACAGCTGGGTTGGTTGCCCTGCCTTGTAATCAAACATGAATATGCAAATTTCTCTAGGATGTGGGGGGGTAGTTATTTGTGTATATGCCCAGAAGTCAAATATTTTGGGTCATCTGGAAGCTCTATTTTTAACTTTTGAGGAACCTCTAAGTTGATCTCCATAATTTGCACTCCAACCATGAGTGAGGAAGGAAGAGCTTCCCCATATCCTAGCAGACTTTTCTCAGATTCTTTTAGAACAGACATTCTGTCTGGGGTGAGGTGGTATCTGAAGTTGTTTTAATTTGCATTTCCCTGGTGACTAGGGATGCTGACCAATTTTTACAGCAATATTGACTGCTTAAGTTTCTTCTTTTGAGAACTGTCTATTGACTAGCAGTTCCCTTCTCAGGTGTTTCATTTTTGCAGTTCTCTGTAAATTCTGTATATTAACCCCTGTCTGAAGTACAGCTGGGAAAGATTTTCTCCCATTCTGGGAGCTATTTGTTTGGTCTGCTGGATCTTTTTCATTCCAGGTTGTCATTAGCTTGAGAGCAACAGGAACAATTGTAGGCAGTTTTAGTAAGCCAGTATCAGAATATCTGCATCAGTAAAGGCAACCATTCCAATGAGTTGGAGGATTATGGATGATCACTGATACATGATTTGTAGCCATAGGTAGTAGTCCAAGTAAGAGATTAATTAGCCTCAGATTAGCTATTCAGTGGGAAAAAGTGGGTGGATTTTGAGAGACTGTTAGAAATGTAGGAAAGATTCCACGATTGTGTGAACTGGGCTCTGATGTAGAAAGGAGCATCAAGAAGCATCAAGAAGCATGCAGTTTCAAGTTTGTGGACTCTTTCCAAGATTTAATGTCTTCATCTCAAAAACAAACAAACAAACAAACAAAACCCATGAAATGCTTTGTAAGGTGCTGCTGTTCGTTATTATCTGTGGAAATATTCACAAGTAAATTAGCTAGGCACTAACAGGCTAATTATTATATGTCTTGTTGCACAAAGTACATAATCAGATCCTTGAGGACAGTAAGTATGAAGGAATTATTTTGTGTGTAATTCATATGACAATGTATCCATCCCATGATACCCAGCTGTGCCCTCTGTGTAGTGTCTTACCTTTCGTATCCTCACCTTGAAACCCCTCTCTTTCTAGCTTGCTTATATGTTGCAGGAGACTGGGAACTTGGAGTCTGTTTCCTTGGTTTCTGTATCAACTAGCATCTAGCCAGGTGAGAGGCTGGAGGCCAGGAAGAAGGGAGTAACCAGGTCTTCTCCCTTGTGTCTTGAGTAGTAATCTAGGCTGAAGGATGATTCATCCTGTTTTTATCCTCTATGCCCAGTGACCATAGTTCCTGGGCAAGGCATCACTCCCTTCTGTTGCTGCCTTCTGGTGTGTCCCGTGGTATGCAGTGTGGCTTTCTAAGCATCTCTCACCTTGACCACCAATTCCTCATAGGACATTTCTCTTGTTTGATACCTAGAGACTTTTTTTGTTTATCAGGTCACAGTCTCACTAGATACACTCAACTAGATCAAATTTTGCCAACTGTTATTTAGCTCTCTTTTCAGCAAGTGGATATGATATAGTTTTGGAAACCTGAAAATATGTATTAAGGAGTATAATATCCTATAAATATAAACAAACTCAAAATTATAACCATGTTTCAGTTTGGCAATAGAGAAATTTATTACTACTCCTCTCAACTTTATTTTTTCAGCTGACTGGAGCTTCAGAGTTGAAATAAATGTTGTTTCTTGAGTTCCTTAATAGAGTTTAGCTAGTTTTAATTTGAAGAGGAAACATTCTTCAATAGAGACAGAGACAAGAATAAGCAAAACCTAAACGAGTAACATATTTTGGAAAAAGCTTGCCATTATGTCATAGTATTACATGCTATCTTGGCCATTTTATGGATAGTTTTAGTTTTTTATTTCACTCCATCATAGTTTTATAAAAAGCAGCGATGTCACTGGCAATGAATCTACTCTGCTGTTAATACATTTATGTGACATCGTCTCTGTGTCTCTTACAATAACTTGTTTTTCCAAGATAAACTTAGTAATTATTAATTGCTTAATGTACTTACTAGTTTATTGAAAATACATAGGATCCCTATTATGTTTTTAAAGATTTATTTTATTTTTATTTATGTGTGTTCGTGTGTACATGGCACGAGTGCAGGTAGCCATGGAAGCCAGAAGAAGGAGCTCAATCTCTTGGAGCTGAAGTTATAGGCAGCTGTGAGCTACTCAGCATGGGCACTGGGAACTGAACACAGGTCCTCTGGAAGAGCAGCAAACACTCTTAACCACTGAACCATCACTGCAGCCTGCTACTGTGTGTTTAAAAACAAAATATGTAGATACAGAACGACTCTTGGATGATCCTGTTTTGAATATTGTTGGAGCAGGCAGATATCTATTGGAAAGTACATTTGAGTGAATGCCTATTAACCAAGCTAACCATTCTGCCATGAATCTGTAGTGTCACTTGATATGGCTACAACATTACCTAACTGCAGTCCTCAAACAGTTCCCATCACTACAAATAAAATGCTTGACCTATTAAGCACCCTCTCCTCTTTCCCCTACCTAGCCTTGGTAATAGTGGATCGCCTTCTGTTCTCTGTGGATTTACCTATCTAGACATTTCATCTAGACAGAACCATACAGTATGAGGCATTTTCTGTCTGGCTTTGTCACATTTTGAAGTTCATTCAGCTGTGACAGGTATCAGCTCTTCATTTCTATTTATGGCTGAGAAATGACCATTTGTAAGGATATACCTCACTGTGTTTATCCTTTTATCTGTGGATGGGTATTTGGAATGCTTCCACTTTGGGGTTGCTATGGAGGTGGGAGTCTGTACTTGTTCACACACCTCCATCCATCTTATCCTTCTGGGTAGAATCTAAAGTATAGAATAGTGGGGTTATGATTGTAATTTTCTGTTCAACTTTTTGAGGAACTGCCAAACTTTTTTCTGTAGTGGCGAACCATCTTACACTCCTAATAGCAGTGCACAAGAATTCCAACTTTCCCACATCCTGACCAACACTTGTTCTTTTCTTCGTCTTCAAAATAAAATTATTATATTCTTCCCAGTGGGTGTGAAGCTGTACCTCATTGTGGTTTGGTTTTGTATTTCCCTAGTGACTAATGATGTTAATCATTTTCTTATGTGTTTCGTGGATTATTCACATGGTGATCTTTGATGACGTGTCTATTGTATTTATTTTTCCTTTTTAACACAAGCTGAGATATTGTGCATGTTAAGCATTTATGAGGCTTGTCTTTTGCAAATAACTTTCTTAGTGCATAGGCAGTCTTTTCCCTTTCTTGCTTACTGTTCTTAGCTATGGATGGATTTTAATTTTGGTAAAGTCCAATCCATTTTATGGTTTCATTCCTTCTAGTTTTCATATCTAAGTGTCTATTGTGAAATTCAAGGGCATAAAGATCCACCAGTATTTGAAAAACCTTTTAAAGCACCAGCCAATGGTGGTGCACACCTTTAATCTCAGAGCTCAGGAGGCAAGGCAGGTGGATCTCTGAGTTCTAGGCCAGCTTGGTCTACAGAGTGAGTTTCAGGACAGCCAGGGCTACACAGAGAAACCCTGTTTCAAAAAGCAAAAAGCAAACAGAAAGAAGAAAGAAAGAAAAGAACCTTTAAGCGGTATTTGTTTATTTGTGTGTGTGTGTGTGTGTGTGTGTGTGTGTGTTATTTATACATGTGCGTTTTGATCATGAAACTACAGAAGAAATCATGAGAGGAGGAAGAAACTGTAAGGAGATGCCAAATAGATAATAAAACACCAATAAAGCAGAGACTGAGTAGGGGAAGAAGGGAACCAGGTGGGGAGAGCACAGGATAGGATGGGGTGATGGAGGGGACAAAAGATGACATCCTAATGGCACAGATGTATTGAAGATGGTGAAACCCATTGCTTCATAAAGGAACCTACAGAAATTGTGCAATGCGTTTGATAAGTATAACTATCATTTTGTTTAAGTTATTATATTTTAATATAACTGAATCAACAAATTGAATGCTTTTAAAACAAATCAGTGGATTATATATGCACATTCCTATGCGTGTGTTCAAATTCTGTATGTGTGTATGATACATGTGTGTATAAAGTTGTATATGACCTAAAAGACTTAATCTATGGTTTTCAAGACTGGCTAAAAGGCACTTTACCTGCTTTGCAGGTGTGCGTGTGTGTGTGTGTGTGTGTGTGTGTGTAGCTTATTTTTTTTAACACAACAATTTCCACTCACAATCAGTTCTCTACAAATGAGATTATTTCACAGTTTCATACAGTTGCACAAAATTTCACACAGATCATGTCTTTTTGCTCTAGTCTTCTATTAATGGACATCTAGGCTGGTTCTATGTCGTGTCAATGGTCAATGGTATAGCTGTAAACCTCGATGTGTGAGTGTCTCTGGCATGTTGAGCTGGAATCCTATGGGTGTATTCCCAGAGTGGTACAGCTGAGCTATGCTGCAGTAACAATTTTAGTTGCTTGAGGAATCTTTATGCCAACAGTTCTTAACCTGTGGGTTCTGACCCCTTTGGAGTTGCATATCATATGCTATATATCAGATATTTACATTACAATTCATAACAATAGTGAAATTCCAGTTATGAAGTAGCAACATAATAATTTTATGGTTGGGGGTCACCTCAACATGAGGAACTGTGTTAAGGGGTTGTAGCATTAGGGGAGCTGAGAACCACTGGTCTCTACTGGTCTCTACTGTAGCTGCGCCAGTTCATTTCTCCAGCAGTAGTGATAACGTTTTATTTCCCTGCATTCTTGCCAGCATTTGTTAGGACTTTTTATGCTATTCTTTTGACTAGGGTGAAATGAAATACAAAAGCAGTTTTGTATCTCCCTCCTGGCTAAGGATATTGATCCTTTTTCAGGGTTTTTTTTTTTGGCCATTTTATTTCTTCTTCTGAGAGCCCTCTACTCAGGTCATTACCTCAGGCACTGATTGGACGATTTGGTTTTTCTCTGGTTTTTATTTTCATAGTTACTTGCAAACCCTGGGCATCAGCCCCTTGTCAGAGGTGTGGTTGTCAGAGACTTCCCCCATTCTATAGTCTGAGTTTCCACTTAGGTGATTGTTTCCTTCATTGTTCAGAAGCTTCCTAATTTCTTATAACCTTGTTAATTCTTAGAACCATTTCCTCTGCTTTTGAAGTCCTGTTCAGAAAATTCTTGAAGTGTAAAACACACCTTGAAGTAAGTGTTTTACCTATATTTTTGTAGCAATTTACATTTAGAGTATTATGGTAAGGTTTTTAAATCCATTTTGATTTGATTTTTGTGGAGAGTGAGAGACAGGACTCTAGTTTCATTCTTCTGTACATTTTCTCAGCATCATTCCCTAAAGTCTGTCTTTTCTCCAATACACACTTTTAAGACTGTACCATTACTCTTCTCTTAGTGTGGTCAAACATCCTGAGCAAGGCCACTTATAAAAGGAAGAGTTTACTTGGAGCTTATGGTTCCAGAGCGATAGCCTACCATAGTGGGGCAGGCATGACAGTAGGCAGCTGGAACAGGAACCTGGGAGATGCATCTTAACTACAAACACTGTTGTTTAACTCCAAGAGAGGCTCAACTCCCAAACCCATTCCTAGTGAAGTACTTCCTCAAGCAAGGCTGTACCTCCCTAAATCCTTCCCAAATAGTGCCACTAACTGGGGACCAAGTGTTAAAACACACAATCCTATGGGGAACATTGCTCATTCAAACAACTCCAAATAGCTTTGTTGAATAATTAAGTGATTATAACTGAGTTTATTTCTGGGTCCTCTACCCTATTACATTAGTCTGTATGTCTATTTCTGAAACAACATCATGCTGGTTTTGTCAACATGGCTTCCTAATAGAACTTAGGATTGGATATATTGTTGTTCCTCCAGCATTGTCCTTTCTGCTAAGGGCTGCTCAAGCTATTTAGAGCCACATGGGCTCTGCTACAATGGATTAAGCTTGCATCTCTGGAAGAATAGCAACTTGGAAGTGTGGTCTTCTCATGTGTTCTTGAGTTCTAGTTACAAGAATCTGGTTGAGAACTTTTGCATCTGTATTTCATGAAAGGAATTGGTCTGTAGCTTTCTCTCTTTGTTTTGTCTTTATCTGCTTGACATCAGGCTAATGCTGGCTTCATAGAATGTGCTTGGTGCTCCTTCCCTTACTTTATGAATCTGGTTGAGGAGCACTGGTTGAGCTCTTCTTTAAAAGTTTGGTAGAATTATGCAATGAATCTGTTTGAGCCTTAACTTTTTTTTGCTAGGAGGCTTCTTATTACTGCTTCAATTTTAGTGATAAGGATAGATTGGTGCCTTCTTGACTTAATTTTGTATGCCATATATGTGCAGGAATGTATTCATTTAGTCCAGATTTCCCAGTTCTTTTTAAAAAATTATTGGTTAGATTTTTTATTTCATTTATTCAGTGTTATTAGAAATTATATAAAATTTAAATTCAAGTTGCCTGTATTTTCTAGGCCAGAGAGATAAATTTTATTGTGATACTGACCTTGTATCCTACAGTCTGGCTTAGTTCATTTACTAGTTGGGTGGCTTTCCTAAAGATCCCACGAGATTTTCTAAGTTACTAGCTACTTAGGTTTCAAACAAAGTCTTTGGTTGTTAATTCATTTTCCCTCTAATAAAATTGTATATTATTATTTTGTGTGTTTTTTTTGTTTTTTTGTGTTTTTTGATACTTTATTTACATTTCAAATGTTTCCCCCTTTCCAGGTCTCCCCTTTTGGAAACCCCCTATCCCCTTCCCCTCCCCTGCCTCTATGACGATATTCCCTCACCCACCCACCCATTCCCATCTTCTCTCCCTGGCATTCCCCTATACTGGGGCATCTAACATCCCACTCTCATCAATGGACAGATCTTGAAAACACAAACTAAACAGAGACATAGTGAAACTAACAGATGTTATGAACCAAATAGATTTAACAGATATCTATAGAACATTTAATCCTGCTTCAAAAGAATATACCTTCTTCTCGGCACCTTCTCCAAAATTGATCATATAATTGGTCACAAAAAAAACCTCAACAGATAAAAGAAGATTGAAATAATCCCATGGCTCCTATCAGATCACTATGGATTAAGGCTGGTCTTCAATGGCAACAACAACAACACAAAGCCCACACACACATGGAAGCTGAACAATGCTATACTCAATGATAACTTGGTCAAAAAGAAATAAAGAAAGAAATTAAAGACTTCCTAGAATTTAATGAAAATGAAAGTACAACATACCCAAACCTATGGGACACAATGAAAGCAGTGTTAAGAGGAAACCTCATAGCTCTGAATGCCTCCAAAAAGAAACTGGAGAGAGCATACATTAGCAGCTTAACAACACGCCTGAAAGCTCTAGAACAAAAAGAAGCTAATACACCCAAGAGGAGTAGAAAGCAGGAAATAATCAAATTCAGGTCTGTAATCAACCAAGTAGAAACGAAAAGAACTATACAAAAAATCAACAAAACCAGGAGCTGGTTCTTTGAGAAAATCAACAGGATAGATAAACCCTTAACCAGACTAACCAGAGGGCACAGAGACAGTATCCAAATTTACAAAATTAGAAAGGAAAAGGGAGATACAACAACAGACTCTGAGGAAATTAAAAAAAAAAAATCAGATTCTACTACAAAAGCCTATACTCAACAAAATTGGAAAATCTGGATGAAATGGCAAATTTTCTAGACAGATACCAAATACTAAAGTTAAGTTAGGATCAGATAAACCATCTAAACAGTCCCATAACGCCTAAAGAAATAGAAGCAGTCATTAAAAGTGTCCCAACCTAAAAAAGCCCAGGACCAGATGGGTTCAGTGCAGAATTCTATCAGACTTTCAAAGAAGACCTAATACCAATACTCTTCAAGCTATTCCACAAAATAGAAACGGAAGGAACACTACCTAATTCATTCTATGAGGCCACAGTTACACTGATACCAAAGCCCCACAAAGACCCAACAATAAAAGAAAACTTCAGACCAATTTCTCTTATGAATATTGATGCAAAAATACTCAATAAAATTCTCGCAAACTGAATCCAAGAACACATCAAAATGATCATTCACCACGATCAAGTAGGCTTCATCCCAGGGATGCAGGGATGGTTCAATACCCAGAAATCCATCAATGTAATCCACTACATAAACAAATTCAAAGAATAAAACCATATGGCCATTTCGTTAGACGTTGAAAAAGCATTTGACCAAATTTAACATCCCTTCATGATAAAAGTCTTGGAAAGATCAGCAATTCAAGGCCCATACCTAAACATAGTAAAAGCAATATACAGCAAACCAGTAGCCAACATCAAACTAAATGGAGAGAAACTCGAAGCAATCCCACTAAAATCAGGGACTAGACAAGGCTGCCCTCTCTCTGCCTATCTATTCAATATAGTACTTGAAGTTCTAGCTAAAGCAATCAGACAACAAAAAGAGGTCAAAGGGATACAAATTGGAAAGGAAGAAATTAAAATATCACAATTTGCAGATTATGTGATGGTATACTTAAGTGACCTGAAAAACTCCACCAGAGATCTGCTATAGCTGATAAACACTTTCAGCAAAGTGGCCAGACACAAAATTAACTCAAGCAAATCAGTAGCCTTCCTATACTCGAAGGATAAACAGGCTGAGAAAGAAATTAGGGAAATGACATCCTTCACAATTGTCACAAACAATATAAAATATCTTGGTGTGACTTTAACCAAACAAGTGAAAGATCTGTATGACAAGAACTTCAAGTCTCTGAAGAAAGAAATCGAAGAAGATCTCAGAAGGTGGAAAGATCTCTCATGCTCATGGATTGGCAGGATTAATATAGTTAAAATGGCCATCCTGCCAAAAGCAATCTACAGATTCAATGCAATGCCCATCAAAATCCCAACTCAATTCTTCATAGACTTAGAAAGAGCAATTCTCAAATTCATATGGAATAACAAAAAAACCCAGGATAGAAAAAACTATTCTCAACAATAAAAGGACTTCTGGGGGAATCAGCCTCCCTGACTTCAAGCTGTACTACAGAGCAGTAGTGATAAAAACTGCATGGTATTGGTACAGTGACAGGCAGGTAGATCAATGGAGTAGAATCGAAGACCCAGAAATGAACCCACACACTTATGGTCACTTGATCTTTGACAAAGGAGCTAAAACCATACAGTGGAAAAAAGACAGCATTTTAAACAAATGGAGCTGGTTCAACTGGCAGTCTACTTTTAGAGGATTGCAAATTGATCCATTCCTATCTCCCTGTACAAAGCTCAAGTCCAAGTGGATCAAGGACCTCCACATAAAACCAGATACACTGAATCTAATAGAAGAGAAAGTGGGGGAAAGTCTTGAACACATGGGCACAGGGAAAAAGTTCCTGAACAGAACACCAATGGCTTATGCTCTAAGCTCAAGAATCGACAAATGGGACCTCATGAAATTGCAAAGCTTCTGTAAGACAAAGGACACTGTAAATAGGACAAAATGGGAACCAATAGATTGGGAAAAGATCTTTACAAATCCTACATCCGATAGAGGGCTAATATCCAATATATAGAAAGATCTCAAGAAGTTAGACCTCAGAGAACCAAATAACCCTATCAAAAAATGGGACCAGAGCTAAACAAAGTATTCTCAACTAAGAAACTCATAGGGCTGAGAAGCACCTGAAGAATAGTTCAACATCCTTAGTCATCAGGGAATTGCAAATCAAAACAACCCTGAGATTCCACCTCACACCAGTCAGAATGGCTAAGATCAAAACCTCAAGTGACAATAGATGCTGGCGAGGATGTGGAGAAAGAGGAACACTCCTCCATTGCTGGTGGGAATGCAAGCTGGTACAAGCACTCTGGAAATCAGTTTGGTAGACCCTCAGAAAAATGAACATAATACTTGCTGTGGACCCAGCTATTCCACTCCTGGGCATATACCCAGAAGATGCTCCAACATGTAATAAAGACACATGCTCCTCTATGTTCATAGCAGGCATATTTATAATAGCCAGAAGCTGGAAACAACCCAGATGTTCCTCAACAGAGGAACGGATACAGAAAATGTGGTACATTTACACAGTGGAATAATACTCAGTCATTAAAAACAATGACTTCGTGAAATTCACAGGCAAGTGGATGGAACTTGAAAATATCATCCTGAGTGAGTTAACTCAGTCACAAAAGAACGAATATGGTATGATGTACTCACTCATAAGTGGATATTAGCCGAAAAGTTCGGAATACCCAAGATTTACTTCACAGCTACAATTGGACTGAGGTCCCAGATGGAGGAGTTGGAGAAGGGACTAAAGGAGCTGAGGGAGTTTGCAGCCCCATGGAGGGAAAAACAGTGTCAACTGGCCTGACCCCCCGTGCTCCCAGAGACTGATCCACCAACCAAAGAATACACATGGAGGGACCCATGGTTTGGGCCACATATGTGGCAGATTTCCCAGTTCTTAAATATGAGCTTCAAAGTACTCTTTAATGTTTCTTTGTTTTTCACTGGAAATGGTAATAACACTCCTTTCATCTCCAATTTTATCATTGGAGGTCTTTTATCCCCTTTCTTTTGATTAGTTCAGCTAGATGTTTGTTAATCTAATTTTTTCCAAAAACTAACTGTGTGTTGGTCTATGCATTGTTCTTGTAGTCTCTGTTCCATTCATTTCTGCCCTAATCTTTATTTCTTGCCATCTACTGCTTTTTGGGTTGAATTGTTCTTGTTTGCTTATTTGAGATCTTTCTAATTTTTAAAACTGTAAATACGCACAGCTATAAAGACGTTTCAATAGAGTTTCCTTAGCCCTATTCCACATACTCTGGTGAGTGCAGCTGTCACTTTTCTTTGATTCCAGGACCTTTCACTTTCCCTTTTGATTTCTTTATTGTCACTTTAGTCTCAAAAGAACATGTCATTCAGTGTCCATTTGTTCATATAGTCTCTATTGTTTTCTGAAGTCTAAGATTATTTTGATTTCTTTCTATTTGCTAAGGCTTTATTAATGGCTAAGAATGTGTATCTCACTAGGCTCCTGTCCTCTGAGAGGCTCTACCCAGCAGCTGACTGAGACAGATGCAGACACTAACAGCCAAGCATTGGACAGAGATCAGGGACCCCAATGGAAGAGTTAGGGGAAAGGATTGAAGGAGCTGCAGGGGATGACAACCCTATAGGAAGACCAAGAGCTTCAATTACCCTGGAACTCTGGGAGCTCCCAGAGACTGACCAACCAAAGATGCATCCATGGACTGGTATGAGACCCCTAGAACATATGTAGCAAATGGCTGCCATGTCTGGCCTCAGTGGGAGACGATGCACCTAATCCTGTAGAGACTTGATGCCCTAGGGTGGGGGAATGCTGGGGGGCACCTTCTCAGAGTCAAAGGGGAGAGAAGATGGGGAAAGAACTCAGTGAGGGGGGACCTGGATGGGCTACATTTGGGATGTAAATAAAAATAATCAATTAATTCCCCTCAAAGAATGTGTGCCTTTTTTAGGGAAGATTCTATGGGATGTTGAGGAGAGTGTGTATTCTGTTTCTGTTGGATGAAATATTTGTAGATATCTGTTTTATTCTATGCTATAGTTTCATTCAGGTTTCTTAGCTAATTTTAAATTTGCACCATCTAGCCACAAATGAAAATAGGGTGCTGAAACCATCTACTGTTATTTTATCAAGACCTAGTCAGTCATTTTAGTCCATTAAATGTTCATTTTACAAAATTGGTAATCTCAACATTTGGTGCATATACATTTACAATTGTGATATCATCTTGATAAAGTACTTCTTTTATGAATGTTAGGGCATTTGTAATCTTTGCTGATCAGTTTTGTTTGACATCTACTTCATTGAGTATCAGAAGAGCTACACCAGATTTCCATTTCTAGTCACTTGTCCTTCATCCTTGAGCTCTCAGTCTGTGGATGTTCATACCAGAAATGTGTGTTGCAGAAAGTCAGCAGATTTGATCTAATTTTTTAATACTTCTTTCAGCTAGTTTGTGTCTCCATTGGTGAGTTAGACCATTTATATTTAAGGTAACTACTGAAAAAACAAATTCCTATAGTGTTGCTGGTTGTTTTGCTGGATGGTTGGATCACTGTCGTTTTTGTTTGTCTTTGTCTTTGTTTTCTTTCATTCTTGTTAATATTTGCAGTCTGTTGATTTACTGTGTTTGACATGATAAATTCCTTTCAAGCTCTCCTTTGTTCAACAAAAACTCTTGTAAACTTTCTTATTTTGAAGACTCTTGCTATGTTTCCCTGGCGGACTTGGAACCTGCTGTGTAGACCAGGATTAGCCTTGAACTCACAGAATTCTGCCTCTAGTTTCCTACTGACATTATAGACATGTGCTAACTTTATTCTTTTAAAAATATTTATGTTATTATTTTTAACTGTATGTGTAAGGATAAACATTCCTGTGCATGTAGGTCATGTGTTTGTGGGTTCCCAGAGAGGCCAGTAGAGAGCATCTGACCTTCTGGAGTTATAGAAGATTGTGAACCACTCTGTTTAGGTGCTGGGCACCAAACACAGGATACTGGGGAGGGTTACAAGCATTCTCAACTGCAGAGCCAGCACTCTAGTACTGTGAACTTTATTCTTTCTTGTGCTCTCAGTATTGAGACTACCTTTCCTCCTCCTCTGTGCATAGGATCTCTTTAAGTGTATTTTACAGTACAGTCTTGGTGGTCATGGGTTGCTTAAGTTTGTCTTTATCTTCATATGTTCCAATTTTGAAAGATAGCTCTGCTCCATATAGCACTCTCATTTGGCAATTGAGCCTGAAATATACCATTCCATCTTAGAGAATTTCTGATAAAGAACCTGATATCATTCTGGTGTTTCTGCTTTTGTAGAAGTGTTTAGATTTTTTTCCTTACATCTTGTATCTGGTTCCTTCATCTCTTCTGGATTGTTGGGGTGTCCTATTATCCAGTAAGTTGCTTTTGTAGATTTATCTCTCGCCACCTTGTAGCAAGAAGGAAAGAACAGAAAATAACAAAGGAGCTTTTCTCCAGATCCCACTGTAGAATGTGCTATGAAGTTAAAATTGTTTAAAGAGGAAAAACTGTCCTTAAGGTCTAACAGACCATAAATGGCAGGTATAAGGTACACATCTGAACTGTCTGGCTTAACAGTGTATCTGTCTCATTCCACCCTACAGCACACTCTAAATATTGTTCAGTGACAAGGAGCAGGGAAGAGAGAGGACGAAAGCCCACATTTGCTGTGTCTGTGCAACTCACTGGGCCTTATTAAGGTACTTTAGTATCTGTCTTCCCACAGTTCTCATGCCATCCTTGAGTAAGTTGCTGATGCTCTGGATTTAAGGAAGCAAAATGAGGCTCAGAGAACTGTACATCATATATAGCATCACTTTTGCTTCATCTTAAATTGGCTTGACTCCTGTGGGTTCTTAGAGGAGACTCCAGTGTGGTAAAGTAGTCCTTCACAGACAGATAACAGAATAATTCTGTTCTGGTTTTATTCTGTTGTTGCGACAAATACCATAATAAAAAGCAACTGGAGGAGGAAAAGATTTATTTTATTTTACACTCCTAGGTCACGGTCTATCATTGAGGGAAGTTAGGATGGAAACTCAAGGAAGGAACCTGGGCAGGAACCATAGAGGAATGCTGATTGCTTGGTAGCTCTCTGGCTCATGCCCAACTAGTAATTTATATAGTAAAGATCCACTTGCATAGGAATGGTGCCACCCGTAGTAGATTGAGCCCTCTCTCATTAATCACCAGTCAAGACAATTTCTTTCAGACATGACTATAGTCCAATCTTATCTGGGCAATTTCTCAACTGAGTTTGCCTCAGATGACCCTGTGCCAAGTTGACAGCTGAAACTAACTATGACATCTGTTTTGCTTTGATTTCTGTTGCTAGGATAGATACCATGACAGAAAAATGTAATTAAAAAAAAACCTCACTGGAACATAGGGTTTGTGCCAGCTTATATTTTTAGATAACAGTCCATCACCAAGGGAAGTCAGGGCAGGAACTTAAGGCAGGGACTTAAGCAGAGACTGTGGAGGATTGTTGTTTATTACATTGCTTCCTCTACCTTGTTCAGCTAACTTTCTTATATAGCTCAGACCCACGGCCTAGAGATGGTAGCACCCACAGTGGATGGGGTCCTCCCACATCAGTTAGGACTTAAGACAGTGTCTTACAGATGAGGACACAGGCCAATTTGATTTGGACACAGGCCAATTTGATTTAAGCAGTTCTTCAGTTGAGGTTCTTTTTTTTTTTAGGTGGCTCTAGACTTGTCAAGTTAACAGCTGATGCCAACGATGACACCGTCCAAAAATTGTCATGCATTATCAGAACTTTTCTTCAATGTATGATGTCTCTTACCCTTTTTTAAATTTATTTTTTAATAATAAATTTAATTGTTAGAGAATTTTAAAGAAATATTCCATATAACAGTACAAACCAAAACAGTACTTCTAATGAACAGTTTACCAACAAGTACCAAAGTATAAATTGTGCATAAAATTTTATCTAGTAAACTAATTTCTAGGAATTTATGTTGACAAAAATATTTATGTACTATGGGATATCTATCACAGTATTATATACAATGATGAATTATGAGAAATATGTCAAAATTAAATACAGAGTTAATAAATTATAAAATTACTTGTAGACATTTCTATAATAATTAAAATGCTATTTTTTGGATAAAACTTTAGAAGCCAATATTATCATCATCTTATACTTTCACATTATAAATACAATTAAAATAAATTAAATCGCTTTGTAAGAACATTATGCAAATGGAAATTATTTCTGACAGATCAACTCTTTCAGTTTTATAGGCCATTCATTTTTTTCTCCTTTGAAATGACAAAGGAAAGTTGACTTCAGTCAAAATAGCACATGTAAGCTAATCTCATAAATCACATGTTTCATGTTACTTGTTTTCAGTAGGCTTTGAAAACCTTACCACTGTCACACTCAACTAGAAATAAGTTGACAGCTCCTGACTAAATTCAGAGAAAACAAATACCAGTCTTCTAAAATATACAGGACTCACCTCCCTAATGTGAACTTAAAATAAAAATACCTCCAATTTTCTCCCTTGAAGATATGTTAGCTTCACTCTGAGCAAAGAGCAACATTCTTTTGCATTTCCCAAGGCCATTACACTGAGATTCATTTCTATTTGACCAGTATGAAGTGTCCTTCCTTATCTTTTTTTGATAACTCTTGGTTGAAAGTTGATTTTATTCTCTATTAGAATGGCTACTCCTGCTTGTTTCTTGATACAATTTGCTTGGAAAATTGTTTTCCAGCCTTTTATTCTGAGGTAGTGTCTGTATTTGTCACCAAGGTGCCTTTCCTGTATGCAGCAAAATGCTGGGTCCTGTTTACATATCCAGTCTGTTAATCTATGGCTTTATACTGGGGAATTGAGTCCATTGATGTTAAGAGATATTAAGGAAAAATGACTGTTACTTCCTGTTATTTTTGTTGTTAGAGGTGGTATTATGTTTGTGTGGCTATCTTTTTTTGGGTTTGTTGAAAGATTACTTTTTTGCTTTTAATAGGGTGTAGTTTCCCTCCTTGTGTTGGTGTTTTCCATCTATTATCCTTTGTAGGGCTGGATTTGTAGAAAGATATTGCGCAAATTTGGTTTTATCATGGAATATCTTGCTTTCTCCGTCTATGGTAATAGAGATTTTTTCCGGGTATAGAAGCCTGGGCTGGCATTTGTGTTCTCTTAGGGTCTGTATGAGATCTGCCCAGGATCTTCTAGCTTTCATAGTCTCTGGTGAAAAGTCTGGTGTAATTCTGATAGGCCTGCCTTTATGTGTTATATGTTGACCTTTTTCCTTACTGCTTTTAGTATTCTCTTTGTTTAGCGCATTTGGTGTTTTGATTATTATGTGACAGGAGGAATTTCTTTTCTGGTCCATTCTATTTGGAGTTCTGTAGGCTTCCTGTATGTTCATGGACATCTCTTTCTTTAGGTTAGGGAAGTTTTCGTCTATAATTTTGTTGAAGATATTTACTGGCTCTTTAAGTTGGGAGTCTTCACTCTCTTCTATACCTATTATCCTCAGGTTCTGTCTTCTCATTGCATCCCGGATATCTTGGATGTTTTGGGTTAGGAGCTTTTTGCATTTTGCATTTTCTTTGATTGTTGTGTCAATGTTTTCTATGGTATCTTCTGCACCTGAGATTCTCTCTTCTATTTCTTATATTCTGTTGGTGATTCTTGCACGTATGACTCCTGATCTCTTTCCTAGGTTTTCTATACCCAGGGTTGTCTTCCTTTGTGATTTCTTTATGGTTTCTATTTCCATTTTTAGATCCTGGATGTTTTTGCTCATTTCCTTTGCCTGTTTGGTGTTTTCCTGTAATTTTAAAAGGGATTTTTGTGTTTCCTCTTTAAGGGCTTCTAGCTGTTTACCTGTGTTCTCCTGTATTTCTTTAAGGGAGTTATTTATGTCCTTTTAAAAGTCCTTTATCATAATCATGAGAAGTGATTTAGATCTGAATCTTGCTTTTCTGATGTGATGGTGTGTCTAGGACTTGCTATGGTGGGAGAATTGGGCTCTGATGATGCCAAGTAACCTTGGTTTCTGTTGCTTATGTTCTTGCACTTGCCTTCTGCCATCTGGTTATCTTTAGTGTTACCTGCCCTCCCTTTATATGACTGGAGTCTGTCTTTTCTGTGATCTTGGTTGTTTCAGAACTCCCCAGAGACCAGCTGTTTCTGGGATCTCATGATTCTGGGATCCTGGGATCCTAAGATCCTGGGTATGACAGAGCTCCTGGGAGTCAAGCTGCCTCTGGGTCCCTGAGACCCTGGTGTGAACAAGTCCTTGAAATCCTGTGATCCTGTGATCCTGGCTGTGTTAGAGCACCTGAGAGTGGAGCTTCCTCTGGGTGTTGTGGGACTGGCCGAGGAATTTGAACCCAAGGTCTGCTCAGGGCACCTGCCCAGACCAGAAGGAGCCCGTGCCACTGGTCTGGCAAGGTTCCTGGGTGACATCTCTTATCCTTACTGCCACTTTAGCAGTGATCTTTTCTGGACAAGCTTCTCTGACAGTGAGAAGAAGCCACTGCTCTCAGTGTCAGCCTCCAGACCCAGCTGCCAGTGCTATGACACAACTCATCTTGCCTCTCCTGCTTCTTCCCTTGGCACAAACATGAGATTAACAGAAATGCACCTTTGACCTTTCAAAGTTACTCTGTGCTTTGACCCAAGGAGAGAATCTTAATGGTTCTTTGAAGGGAAACCCATTGTCCTTGTACCAGGGTGTTGCTAAGAAATTCAGCTCTTAGGGTCAGTTGGTAGCCTAGGGCATATCCATGTCAGAGCCCAGTAGGGCTCAGCACTCAAAAGTGCTCATAGATATCAACTCTAATCTCAGTTAATGTGGTTGTAACTTCTGGAACATGTATGTAATTGTACAATACTACAAAGCAATACAAATCAATGATAGTTCTTCTCCATTTAAATCCCTTTTCTTTCTTCATTTTTATTAAATTCTATGTGTTTTTGATGTTTTTACTTGTCGACATGAGTCTTAATTATTAGAAAGAGAAGCCCATTTAAACTGGCTTAAGAAAATGAAGAGGAAATGCATTAGCTTGTTTCATAGGGTGGCTCAGCTTAATATTATGACTATAGAGCTATATTTAGGATCCTACATCTCTCACTGTTTTGGCTGCTTTTCTCTGGCTGGCTTTATTTCCCAGAGAGCTCTTGTGACAGCAATATGGCCACTGGCATCACCAAGAAAGCATCCGAGCAGTTTGGTCATCTCAACTGGAAGATAAATCTGCCTCTGCAATGGTCTTGGGACTGCCTTCCAGATGCTCATGCCTGGACCCATCATGTAGCCAGCCAGTTATTGGCTGGGTCTGGGTCACATGGCCAACCTGGAAACTTATAAATAGGAAGAACCATTCTGAAAGACATGTTATGAGACCCTAAGAGGGAGTTTGTTGTAATAATTTTATCTCAGTCAAGGGTTTCTGCCCTGCTTTAGATTATCCAGTTCCAAGATAAAAGACACAAAGCTTTTATATCTGTAATAAGCCTTTAGAGCACTAAATCTGGACAGATATCTATCCTCTAAGTTATTAGTATCTACTTCCCTATCAATAACACTGTGTTATAACTTGCCATGTTTCATCTGGGCTGCTCTTAGCTCCAATTGGCCAGCCCTCATGGTCATGTTTTTATGATTCACCTACCCCATGGCATTTCTCCTCTTTCCACCTTCACTCTCTACTTTTCATGACAGTCCTCCCTGACCCCAAGCCCAGGAATCAAAACTTCACATACCACTCTTCTGCCCAGCAAGAGGTTGTAGGCAACTTTATTCAACCAATAATTTTAAATTAGGGAGCAAGGTCACATAGCATCACTTGGTGTACATAAGGATTGTCTTCTCATCCTTGAGGCAACCAGAAACAGTATTGAGCATATAGAACAAACCTCAACAGGAGTTTCTCACAGAGCATGAGATTGACACATCCAGTTGAAAGAAAAGAGACCCAGCAGGCAAAACAAAGATTGATCGTGATATATGTAAACATTGTAAGTTTGCTACACAGAATTTGTAAATTTGATTTTTGTGGGATTAGATAAATGCAACATGATTCTTAACAACTCCACAACTGAAGACACATTGTAAAAGATTCTTTCAAAGTCTTTATGTTCCTGGGTAAAAGATTATAAATGCCTACTATTGTACTTTTACTCAGTCCAATGTATCACTGATTCTAAGCCAGTTCAACAATCCATAGACCACTAATTCTATACTAGATAGTATAATTTACTTTGGGAATTGTGTGTTAATAAGAGAAATACCCTTGCCACCATAAAGCTTATACCATGCATGAACTTTCCAATGATGTGAGACTTTCTATAGTGGCTGGGTACAGTGGCCAGAGAGTCACCTATGTTTCCATGACCAGGCCTGCACATGATTGATTGAATAAATTGAGTAATGGTATTGTCTTGAATTGATGGATGACATTTTTCTGGTTCCCACCTTCTTCTTTAAAACCACCAATGTAGGACTGGCTCACTGTCTCACAGCAAGAGGATCAAAATGGAGACAAAGAGTTCATCAGTTCTAGCATCTAAGCCTTTCAAGTGTATCATACATGTACTAAATGATGTATGACTTTTATATTCTGGGTATTAGTTAAATATACACACATGCAGGCACACTTAGCCCCCAACCAGGTTAATTTGTAAAAATCATTGGAAAAATCCTTAAGCATTCCCAAGAGCTGTGATGACAATGACATTTAGTTTATATCCTCCTAGGGAGTCATATTCATTCCCCAGAGACCCCTCTCCTGTCTTTTCACCACCAGGAGTTGTAAATATAATAAGTGAAACCAGTCTCTTAGTTCTCTTGTCAGTGAGAATAGGTGCTGAGGACCAGCCTCAGTTGTTTGTTGGTGGGGGGTGTCTCCAGAAGGGAAGGATTGGATCAGTACTAAACCAGTCTCAGGTAAGGATGCAGGTGGGACTCTCTCTCTGATTTCACCTCAGTCTTCTATTGGTTACACACTTCTTTATTATACAAGAACACACAATCAAAAGCCTTTTCATTATTTTCCTCAAACCTATTATTTTTCTTGAAAAACCCCATGTAATTATTTCACCAGAAGGCACAATGCACACGTAAAGTCACAGTTCAGTATCTACAAAAGCAAGTTATGCATTCATTTTTAACTCTCAGAAAAACCTCCAAATCACAGGTCAACTGGCTTGATCTTGCAGTTACAGAATTAACAGAAAGGTGCTAAACAGGTCAGGGTAATGTTAATATTTTTAGCTTTTCTAAATTTACAGAATCTCTTCTGGTTCATTGAGCTCATCTGAATATCTATTTCTATAATGATTTTCAAACTCTTTCCCATATGCAATATTAATTCTTCTTACAGCTTCCCCCAGGCCTCCTTCACAATCCCGAATTCTATCTCTTAGAACTTGTACCTAAATTTCCTTAGGCAGATAATGCCAGAGCGTCAAATCAGTAATGTTCCAATCTCTCCAGGAAGATCCATTCACTAATCCAATGGCTCCCTCACAGGATCCAGACTCTTCTTCCCATCCTTTATCTTTTTTTGTTGTATATATATCTTCCAGCTTTCCTCAATAATATTTCTGAATCAAGCTTTCTATTATTAGAGGTCTCTCCTTATGGGGCTCTTACCATTGCTTGCTAATCCAGTAGACCCAGCTATTTCTTCCTCTGTCTCAACCCTTGTAATTGTCACATCCCTGTCCTTAGTGACCCAGGCTCAGTGTTCCTTTTCCTTGGGGGTCTTCAATTCTCTTAAATACTAAAGCTTCAGGTTTCTCAAAAACATTTTCTGCTTCAAATATTTCCTAATACAACATAATCATCATGATTAGGCTAAAATTTCTAAGAGAACAATTAAGGCAGTCAGCTTTAACATCTAGAACCCCTTGTCCTGTTATGCCTGGGTTGACTGTTTGAATGGCCAGGGCCAGAACAGTTTGTTCCTTGTAGACATCAGAGCCATTTCCTTCTCTAGTAATGCCCTCAATCTCTTTCCCAGAAGTTTTTTAAACAGAGTTATATTTGAGGACAAATATGGTATAGAAAAAAGCAAGACAGACAAGCATACAAGAAAGCAGCACCATTTGTATACTAGGATGCTTGATTCAGGTTGATGGTGCCCCCACAGCTGAAACTGTGTCATGAAGCCATGTTCTCAACCATGTTGAACCTGACAGTAAGCTGATAGAGAGGTGCTGACTTCAGAGTCTATGAACAGGTTGTAGGTAAGGAATTTTCAGTCAGAAAGTTCATGGGGGTGGGGAGCAGTGCTACACGATGGGAAAAACAATAGACAAAGTCCTCTGGCCTGGTTTCCACTCTAACTCTATCATTCAGTCAATGAATGACTTAGCTTGTGTTTCTGTTACTACAGTGGCAAATCTATGTCTTTATACCTCATGCATCTGGGATGGTTTGAGGGGATCACATACAACCAACTCTAGGTACATTGCTTTGAGTGCAGTAGAGTGTTGTTCACTTGTTTTAGGTGCCACTGTTTAATTAGCTTTAGTTATCCCCCTGTCACACCTGCATGTGGTTTTCAGCCCTTCAGGAGTGATATAGCATACAATGTGCAAGCCTGTTTTTGTTTTTTAATTTATTTATACTTCTTAGTCTTCTTTAGTCTTCCTTTTTAAAAGGAAGTTCATCTATTTCACAAGTTTCCAACATTCTGGATCTGTAGATTCTGATCTACAGGCTAGAGATGAGATGAGCTAGGATACACCATTTGGGGAGGGATATTGGGTTTAGGTTTACCTAATGTGAGAGCCTTGACTATGCAGCTTTGGCACAATTTCCTTTATTTCTTCATCTGTGAAACAGGAATATTTCCCATGACTTACAGGAATGTTGTTAAGGGATGGAGGAAACATGTACTTGAGTAAATCAGCCATTATGACCTTTATGACAGTCTTCTCCCATCTCAGAGCTCATAGTTCAGAAGTAGAGTGAAAACATTTTCTGAGAATATTCCAAATCCAAAAAAAATAAAAAGGTTAAGTGGCTAGGAGGGGCTCACATCAGGTTCTGAGCAAGGCATAGCATAGTCAAAGACACACAACTAGCACAGAGAATGACCTCCTAACTGTAGGATTCCTGTGGCATCTTGAAGAAGATGAAAATCATTGTGTGTTTCTCTTTCAGTGCTGGCCATAGAACCCAAGGCTTCAGGAATGATAATGGTTTAGTAAGCCTAAAGATCATGGTCTTTGGGCTATATATTATTCCCCTTTTTTTTTAATTTTAAGGACATGTATTGACAGTAGATTTCTTTAAGTAAGAGAGTTAAGGCAGGGCAGTTCATGCTAGTGTAATAAGCACATTCATAATATGATGGGAACAAAATGTCTTTTGTTTTCTTCAAATTAATAATGAAAAGTATTTTGGGAAATTGGATGGGTTATGGAAGAAGAATTCCAGCATTAGTTTGTTTTTATGACCAATTGTGTCATAAAATCTGTTGGCCCACCTATGGTGGGTTGGTGGTTTAGATCTGGAGTGCAGGGGTGTGACTGTCCCTGTGCATGGTGATGTCTTTGAATGGTTACTTTGACCATCATCTGAAAACAATCACAGTGGTGTTTCTTAGTAGGCTAAGTAAGTCTTCCAAGACATTGACACCTCATCCTTAGAACCTCTAAATGTTACTACATCCGGTCCATGGCTGCTGGAGATGTGATTCCATGAAGTAAGTTGTAATGGAGATGGTAGGCTTTAATAGAGATGGTAGGCTGTGGTGGAGATGGTAGGCTGTGATGGAGATGATAGGCTGTGATGGAGATGGTCGGCTGTGG